>JASKGO010001445.1:0-25122 GCA_030556065.1 Holobus sp. GC000080
GAAGAAGTCGCTTAAGCTGTAAAGCGAAAGTTAAGAACCAAACTTATTACTATAAATAAACCATGTCTTTCTTATAACTAAGTATTTCTTATAATCTAATTCTTATATCTTGCAATGTACGAGTATTCTTGCAGTCCACTGTAGGAATGACGTATCATTAACCACTTATATCGAGGAAAAAAGAAAGTTAGCGATCGCAGAAGAAGAAAATGACTGAAGGTCCATTATGAAAATGTATTATGTTCGTATGCCTACTGAACTAATAATACAGAAAGATCGTGGAATTTGTTATCTTTGGTCCAATTAAGGACATCATCAACCACTGAAGACATAAAAGACCAACACTAATGCCAATTTCGACTCTGGGAGCGAGCGAAATACTTCTGCACCCCGACAAGCATTCTGGGGGATGGGTGCGCGTAGCGCACGCAGGGGGCGGAGCTCCCTAGTTTATTAATTACAGAAAAAGAAAGAAGAAAAAGTAAAGGTGAAACCATTTGAATAGCATTGATAATAATGAAATAAATAACTTTTCTTTTTTTTATAAATGTCTACTATTTTATTATTGGCTTCGCAATAGAAGAATAGAAACTTCTATTTTGCTCACAATATTATCAATTAATGTAATAAATTTTGATAGATATGAAAATTACATAATTATAGCTATAATATGTACAAAATACACAAAATTTCTTAATGAATAATTTGGATGTTGCGTGCACAGGGGATTAAATTACCCTTCTTAGAGATCAGTCTTATACAATAATTGTCAATAATAATACATCCAAAAAATTAACAAAAAACATGGAAAACAATCGTTAATCATTCACTGTATCAACTAAGTGGTAATAATTACTGGAAAATGTATAACAGAAAAAAAAAGTTACAAGAACTGGGTTCAACTGGCGTTTCAAACCGAATATCAATAATTAATATAATAATTATACTGGCGCATATAATAACTGTATGTAAAGAAAAAAAAAGGCCGAAGAATTCGAAAAATAATGACTAGGTCGCCTTTTAGAAGCGATCTCCTTATCAATTACCAAGTCTAAATTACTAACATACGAATTTCTGTACACGATATAATACACTGAGCGCGAATAATGCGTTTCGAAATTGCAACAACGATCACACGTAAGTGGAAAACGTCTCGTACTTGCTGTCCAGGCAAATACGATCGATGTAAACGTACCGTTAGACCATCGTAACGTTTCTGCGCTTCTTCTCGCCACTGTTTACCGAACTCATCGAGCCCTGCAGGCTCGGATTGAAAGGCACTAGCGTTTCGTTCCTCTGCATCGACTGGTAGATGGCCCCCGGTTGCTGCTGATGCACACCGTAAATACTGTAGTTGGCCGGATATCCGTTGTTGGGACTAAAGGCAGGCAAAGGGGGCACAGGTGGCGGATACTGGCCTGTTTGCGCGTAGTGTTCGGCAATTTGAGACATGACTTGATGGTGCGCGTCCTGCGGATTGCCGACGCCGTTGATGGACATGTGGTCCAGCTGACTCATGGCGTCCTGGTGTTGCATTACTTCGTCCTGCATGCCGCCGTCCATCATCGGACTGTGTCTGCGCTCGTGCTCGTGCAACAACTGGCTCGCGGACCACGAATTGTACGGACTCAGAGTGTGGCCGCCATTACGTTGCAAAGTGTTATTCGATATGACACTCACTCCGCTGGCATAAGTATTGTTCATCTGTTCCCTCTGGATCTGCTGCTGTTTCAGTTCCTCAATCAACTGCTGTTCCTGCTGATGGACCAGCGAGAAGCGCTTTTTCGGCTCGTCCTCGTAGCCGTAATTGCTCACCGGAACGCCCACGGTATGCGGGTCGGGATAATCAGCCGTCTGGTGATAGTGATCTTGCTGCGGACTCTGCGGCATATTGAGCGGCGACGAAGGCACAATGGTAATGGTCGAATTCAGCTTGTCGGTCTTGATTTGGCTTGCCTTGGAGTTCTTGTGGCCGGTATTGTTGCGACGCTTGATGACGCAAAAGTAGCAGTACAGCGTTAGCAGTACGATGAGCAGGACGATTCCGATTATGATCGGCAAGATGATCTCCAAGCCGAAATTGAGATTCTTGGCGACACTGGGGCCCACGTGGTCGCTACCTCCGGGGTTCGACGGCCAAGAGGAGTCGCTGATGGGATACGTGGGAGCTACTGTGGGCGGCGGAGGAGGCGATGGTACCAAAACACGCACCCAATTCGACATCGGACCGGGCTTGGCGTCCGAAGACATCTGAGCGAAAGCGCGGATTGCGAAATACAACGGTTTGTCCAACAAGTCGCGGTCTTGCGACATGTCTACCGTAAAAGTCGTTTCGGATCCTGGTGCCAATGGGAAAGGAATAGTGCGACCTTCCCATGGAATTGCTTGCGTATCGAAGTGGTCCACTATTTCCTCCACATTGTTGGCGTACTTGATTTCGTAACGCGCCACATTATGGCCGCCCAAATCGGGAGATGTCCACGTGAGCAAAGCCTTCATGTCCTCAGGTTTGACATCAACGCGAAGATCACCGATTTTACCCATAGGCATCATGCTGGCTCTCACTATGTCTTCACTGGTGATTTCGATGGTACGCGGAGGCATCACACGTTGGAACGGAGTGATTGGTTCGACATTAGATGTCCTAATTCGGCTTCCACAACAAGCTTCATTACCTGTTTTATTAAAAAAAAAAAACATTAGTAAAACAATAATATTTTAATATAAAAAAAAAATCTTACCATTTCTTGCAAAAGCATCAGTCCAACTATAAGCGGTATTTCCATTATCTGACGCTGTAACTTGGAAGTTGTAAGTTCCTGGCCCACCAATAACCGCACTGAAGTATCTGGAATATACGCCATCTCCTTTGGTGATGTCGGGATCGCCACTGCCAGTATCCAAAAGTTCCAAAGTTTCCTTGTAAAGCGTAGTACCATTTACTTCAGCCTTGGTAACCAGAACTTCCACTTTGGCACCCATCACAGGATATTCGCCACGTTTAACTTCGCAATAGAGAACCCAAGGAGCCCCGTGTCCATTTCTGCGCATCCAGAATTTCGCTCTGACAACATCAGCAGTCCTGCTTTTTGGCGTGGCGACGACTTGCACGTAATGCGGCTGCGGATTGCCCACAAACGGTTCCACCGTATAAGTCCAAGTGCCTGGTTCGGTGAGATTAGCATTAAGTGCGATAATCATGGCCAAGAGATAAGGCTCGCTCCTTCTGGTGAAAACTTCCTGACTGGGACTCGTTAACTTTAACGATTTAATTAAGGGCGCAAACACCTTGTCGGTGTAGAGCATCAAACGGGCCGGTTCGCCCATGTTGGCGTCCAACATAAAGCTGCCGGTAATGGATGCGCGGCCGTCGTTTCGTATTTCACGCCGGTGAATTTCCATGGGCAGATTACACGTGACGCAATACTTTTGCAGAATGCTGTACAGCACGTTGGACAATTGAAAGTAAGTGCTGAAGAGACTCGAATCGACATTGACTTTCTTTTCGACAACAGTGAAGGATTCGCCTTTGGTGCCTTCGGCCAAGATATCCAAAGTCTGGACGCGAATCACGTCCGGATAGTTGATGGTGGCAATCTTAACCTTAGACTTATTGGCTTCCTTGATCAATGAATGAATGTTCGCATTAGCATTCATGCCGGGTGCAATAACTATGATAACGTTGGAAGCCGGTCCGGCCACTTTGGTGCGCTCATTAAGCATCTCGATGGCATCCTTGAGCGCGCAATGCAAACAAGGGCTTTGGCTGGAGTCGCCCGGAGTGAACGGGATGCCCGACAACAATATCTCTCCTTCGTGCGGTCCTTCCCTAATGTTTACAATCTTCGAGGATCCGGTCTCGTTAGTGAGCACCAATCCGACCTCAACGTTCGGACTCTTCGGTAAATCGTACGAGACCCATTTGCGGAGCGCGGTGCGGATAAAGGTCCAGGAGTCGCGCTGCAGCATGTCCTTCGTGTTCTCGATCACGAGCACGAAGCGCGTCGTGTTCTGTTTCTTGAACGTAATGCGCGGTGTCGTGTTCAGGATTTGGCTCGTCTGGTGGTCGTTGTTGGCGGCGTTGTTCGGCGAGAAGTCGGCGTGATTTATGATCACCTCGAAGGTGCTCTTCCTGTCGCAGATCGAGTTGTGCTTTGTGGGCGCGTATCGGTCGTGGTTGCCGTCGTCGCAAAACATCGAAACCGATGGGGCCTCCGCTCCAAACATGATAGAACTGCGCGCTTTGTCATCGACCATTTTGGTCACGTTGAAGTCGGTCGCAGTTCCGGCACAAATCCTGCCAATCGAATAAGAACAAAATAATAAAATAAAATGAAATAAAAAACGTGAATCATGCGTTTCTTGTGAACCGTGATGATGAACTTGATGAGCCGATGAATCGGCAACAACGATACGCAAGTGATTTATACAATGTACAAACGTACCCATTGTCGACGATGGGAAGGTCCGAACATCCGGTCAGTCTTACGGATTGAGTGCTGTCGTTATGGTAACACATGGGGTAGATGGGGTCGTCGAAGAAACCACGCTCTTCGAACACGCCGTACCGGTACATTGCGAATTCTTTCACCAACGAACGAGCTGCAAACCATTATTATTCTTTTTAGTTTTTTTAATAAATTAAATTAAAAAAAAAACATCAAAGTTTACTCACATATAGATAAATATGCAAAAAAAGAGATATTTAAACAATTTGTACTGCAGAAACCAAAAAAATCTTTTAGAACAAGCAATAAAAATCCCATTAAACAAGCAGAAAACTTTTAAAGCGTCTTATTCTGACATTTTACAATTGCAAATCTCTTTCAATAAAATAAATTTTAATAATTTTATTAGCTTTAAAACTTTCTAATGTTAAACCCTTTGTAATTTACTTGCAGCAAAACTTTTAAAGCTTTCTTAATAATAACCAAATTTAGAATATAAAGTTGAAAAATCTGCAGCCGTCAAAAATTAAGAAAAAAACTTGAGCAGCAATAAATTCAAAGTGAAAAGTAAAAAGGATCATTAAATACCTAAAGTATCGTCGCGTCGTTCCAAACTTTCGAATCCCAAATAAATCTGATCGCCCGGTTGACCGCATCCGGACGATTGCTGGGTCCAGAGTCGTCCCCTAGCCGGTCCCGTGGGCAACACGGTGATATCGCTCGTCTCACCCGAACCGGAAACGACCGGTTTGGCGACGCAAGATTCCGGCCAAGAGGCCGGAAGGACGACAGTTGCCGATCGGAGGAACGCGCGGCCGTCCAGTGCGCTGAACAGGTACTGCGATGCACTTGTAAGGGTTGCCTGCAACGGAACAAAACAGTTCGTCATTAAACGAGGGGGAAATTTTAATTAAATCTGTCATTAGCATTGCAGATGCGCCGCATTATTACTCTATTTCGCATATATAAGCATCCGCCCAACACACACACACACACACACACACACACACGCACACACGAGAATACAAAGAAGAGTCTGCACGTTTCTTCTTTCCCCTTTTGCATACCAGTCGTTTATCCTTCAGCAGCAATAGAGAGCAAAGCGTTGGTGGTGAATGAAGGTGGAGATTGTAGGCCGTATAGTGTAGACTGTAGAGTGTAGACGAAGGTATGCATTTAGATATATATATTTCAAAGGATAAACAGCCCTAAAGCACTGTACGAGACGCGCAATAATAACGACGATCAACGCTGGGGTCCTCTCTTTGATGTCACCCCCGAAATTGACAACGATTTGCAACTTTGCGCGAAAAGGCGCAAGGGAAAAAAATCAATTACAGAGCAAATGCATATTCAAAGCCTTTCTGACACAATTGCAATGACTTGCCTGTTCATTTATTAAACAAGTTTTTTAATTTCGCTGGTGCCTTTCTTTGTTGCCGATTATTGGCGAGAAAATAACTTTGCGCATGTTTAATTAATTTTTTTTTTCTCCCCCGTTAAGCGTTTAATATTATTTTGAAATTTCCTATTTTGTTTATTTGCTTACTACAGATTTCTAGAGGGAAGAATTATAAATTTACAGGGGACATTTTTTCAAAAGTTTTTGTTTATGACTTTGGTTTCTATAAAAAAAATATTTAAAAAATAAGTAATTTAAAGATTTTTTTTTTTTCAAAAAATTTGCTATTATAATTTTAGAACTTTTGATTCTATTTTAATACTATTTAATTTAAAAGATAATTATTTAAATTAATATGCACACTTAAAATTCAATAAAATTAATGATAAAGTGAAGCAATAAAGTATATCAATTTTGCAAAACTTTTAACGCAACACATCACAACACAAAAACAAAACAATAGTTTCGCTTCAACAATGGATATGCAAATAAGGACAATATTTGTCAATCAAATAAATATTTGATTAATGCGAAATTTATAAAATTATACGATTCAGCAACTACAAAAGAATATTATGAACAAAAAGAGTCGTAAAGAAAAACATAATTTTTTCAAATTAAAAACTATCGATGCGAACGTTCGAAAGTTATGGCCATATAAAATCCGAATAATAAGTTATTCCGATTCTTTGCCAGTTTCGTTGTTCGTAAATTTAAAAGCCTTCCATAGAGATAGAGATAATATTAAATGTCAATGTCTGCTATACAGGGTGGATTTAAATTGATTTTTTGTGTGCTTATTTTGGTTTATTTCGAAAATTAAAAGAGCATTTTTTTCTGTTTTTATTTTAAATTAAATCAAAAAAGAAAATATTTTTATCGATATTAAATTCCACACAAAAAATGTCTTATGAAATCTTTGCGGGGTTGCCATTGAAAAATCAAAGATTTGAGCCATTTCCGGTGAAGCCGAAAAAAAAAAAACGTAAAAATATCAATCTGATCAAAAGTAATTAAATTAGTATATTAAAAAATTGAAGAGTTATCATTTTAAATCAAATAAACCAAAAATACAAAAAATAACACACAAAAAAACATTTGACTATTAAAAAAGAAGAAAAAAATCCCATTATTTTTGGGAAAATTGAACTCAAAAATTTTTCATTCTGTACACCATGTACATAATCCATCAAATAAAAATTATTAAAAAAATAATAATAAAAATAAAACGTCGTTTCAATACTTTTAGAAACATTTAAGCTTATGAAATGCTACGTACATAACAAACAAATCAATCACTGGAAACCAAAGAAAAAAAAATACAAATTACCTTAACGTAAAAATTTCCAACAGTCAGTAAATTTGAAAAAAATAAATAAGAGAGAAAAACGTATAGCAATCTGTTTAAAGACAAATAACCGAAACCACTCTCGCAGGTATATGTATAATTAGGCATTTTAATGATGAGTAAAACATTTGACGTCTTCATAGGCGCGCACATAATATTTCAGTTTAGATAATTGCAGAGTAGGAAATAAAGAAGTGTGTAATTAGTGAATGAGAAACGACGAGTTTAATTGAAGGCCCCGACTGCTGCCCTTATAATTCTTTCGTCTTCTACGTCTTCTCCTTTATTTTCTTCTTCTTCTTCTTAGGTAGGTATATTGTGTCTTTGTGCCTGTTTTTTATTATTTATATTTCCATCCAGTGCGCATAATAGGTTATAAACTGCGCGGAAGAAAGACAGGTATTTTTCTGAATGACCAACTCTACACAAAAGGGCTTTAATACAAAACATTTCCGGAAATAAACTATAACGACAATTTAATGAAAATATGAAATAATGAAAAATATGTATCAAAAGAACCTCCCACTTAAACTGGACAGATATAAATAACGAAATTGAAAAGTTGAAAAGTATTACACGAAGAGATTGCGCAAAAAGTAAAAAATTATAATGAATCAGGTTCCAAGAAGAGACGCGATTCAATTAGGTAACTGTTAGTTCCACAGCAGAAGATACTAACTAACTAATATAGGTAAGTAAAAGTACGTAAACAAGTTGAGAAGACAAGTGCACTGAGGAGGAGAATAAATTGCGGTGAAAGTAGCATCGCAGAAGGACGAACAAGAATCACGACTAATAAATAATAAAATTATTTATTATATAAATAATACGAATTCTGTATAGCAATGTAGTGTGTGCAATGTTTCGAAAAAATATTCATTTTTGTATTTGTGTATTGGTATGTTATTAATTTGGGTGTGTTTTACCGTTTCTGTATCTGTTCGCGCTCGGTGTATTTCCAATTAAAAGCTCGGCCGCAGTCACGAAAAAGAAAGCGTGGGCGTCCCGTCGTATCGACGTACTCTATCTCAGTGTTTTCGAATTTGCTAGCGGTAAGGCCGCTCTTGAGAACGGCAGCGAGAGCGCACATCTATGATTAATTGTTGCGCAACAATTATAATCAATTAATGGCCTGTAATTAGCATAAAATGCACGCAACACATACACTTATAGGTCGTGAATTTTCAATGGGGACCAATTGTTGCCTAATTATAATTGGAATTTAATTGCTTTTAATATTTGTTTTACATAAGTGCATAATTAATTATTATTTGAATTTTTTTTTTTATGAATTTCTAACGGGAGTGGTATTTTTTTTTTAAATACAAATCTCTAGTTTGTTTTTTTTTTTTTTTATTAATCAAAGATGAATAAATATAGTAGAAGAACAATGAAAAAATGTTATTTATTTAAGTTTTTTTAACTAAAATAAAATAATAAATAAATTTTGTAATTTATTTAAATAATAATTATATTGTTTTACTTAATTTTATTTTGGTTCTTTGAAAAACTTATTAAACTTTAATTTTTGTTATTATTATCCTGCATTTAAAATTGTTATTTAAGTGCTTAATTAAATGATGCAATAGAATTTGTTTATTATAAAATAAGTAAAAAGGTTAAAACTTTAAAAACTTAATTGCATTAAAGAAATAAATAAATTTAATCAAATAAATATTTTTGTCTTTTCGATTCTGTTTTTTTTTTCGATTATTTATTTTAAATTAAAATTACGAAAGAAAAAGAAGGAAAACGTAACTAAAAACCAAACCTAATTATTTTCATCAAGTTTTAGCTCTTAAAAAAATCCTTAAAAAAACTTAAATTTATATTTATACCAAAAAAATATTTAAAATTATAAACAATTAATTTGTATAATCAATTCTTTTTAATTATTTATTAGTTAATTATTTGTACTAGAAATAACAAAAAAGGTTTTCATTTTAAAATACCTTTTAAATAATGAAATTAAAATGAATAAATTAATTAAATTTAAAAAATAAAAACAAGAAAAATCAAAGGACAAAGTCATCCTAAATTATTTTCATTACAATTTTATTCCAAACCTGCACTTTTAATTAAATATAATAATTAAACAGCATAATTAGCTTATCCAATGTTTGCTTTTTAATTATAAATTATTTTTTTTATGCAAAAAAACATTTAAAAAAGCATTCAATTAACTTTAGTGAAGAAAAAATCTAATTTTAATTAAATCGTAGAATGAAAAACAAAGAAAATGAACTGAACGCCAAAAGTTAATTAATTAATTAAGTCTTAATTTTGAAAAAACAAAGGGGAAAACCATATAATTGCTTCTAATATACAATTTATTTTTTAGTCAAGTCATCTACCGTTTACTATTCTATGTAATTCTTTGTAATTTTTCTATTAAAATTTTAAAATTTCTTTTTCAAAAGAACAAAATAATATTTGTAATTTTCATTTGACAATAATATGAAAGGACTTTAATGTAACAAATAACAAGAAAGCATTCAACATAGCTATGATAACAGTGTTTAACAAACAAATGCCGTCAACAGAAACTTGAAAAAATTGAAAGGAACAAAAAAAAAAACAACAACAAACTTCATAGAAAATGCAAATTATAACCGCATAATAATAATATAACATTTACCGATTTAACATACATTATATTTGAAGTCATGACATATATAATATAGAAGAGCATATACTCATAGAACATGCAGATATTCCATGAAAACACTGGTAATATTTAACATCGTCGTTGCAAAGTACATTAGTTGCATTTATAAATAACAGCATTAAAAAGGAGGTGCACACTCGCATCAAGTGTACCTCTGTGTGTGCGTGTGTGGTTAGTTAGTGTATGCCTGATGCAAGTAAAAATAAAGTCTTCAGCTCCTCAGCGTATACTTGTGTTCTACCTATATACTACAAACGGCGAAGAAGAAGCGTGAGAAAGTCATACACAGCACGCGGGGCTCTCTTCAAGCGTCGAGAGAGAGAGAGGTTTTTGTGAGGAAACTTCGTGACGACTTAAAAACGTCTTAAGCGTACCTACAGTCTTCTTCATAGAGTACACACCGTCTGCCGACAATATTAGCGCTCTATCGAAAATAATCGCGTCGTCCGTTCGTCCGTTCTTCCCTATGCAAAAAGTGTAAGAAGCATAAAAAGAAGAAGATAAAGAAGAAAAAACAAAAGGAAGCAAGTGCAGAAGGTGCATATAAAACATATGGCGCGATGGTCATATAAACGGACGCATCCTTTAAACGGTTTCTTCAATTTCCGATTTTGTTATAAGGTTTCCTTCTGCAACCCCTCGTCATTCTTAATTTTCTACTTCTGCTGCTTATTCAATGCTCTAACTAACTTTTAACGATACTTCTGCTGTTAATATGTAGAATTTTTAAAGAAGAAAATGAATGAATTTTATCAAGAGTACGAGATTTGTTGTTTAGCGTTTAGTGATTAACTCTTTAGTTCTTTAAAGAGGCATTTGGGTTGGCTTAGCCTCTTTGTGTTGGTAATTTAATATTTATTGGTATAGTTTATAGAGGTACTGCAGTGTACTCGCAAGTTTAAGACAAAGCCAAAGAATAAAAGAAGGATATTGGCGCGGCAGAATCGTGCAGCACTGTTGCACTGTAGCCTGCAGTGATCGAAACGTGAAAGCTCGGCTATTACAAAATTCCCATCTGAGGAAAAATGTCTTCTTCAAACTACATACCTAAGAGTTGTGGTAATGATAATAATAAAAATAATAAAACAAATTGCAGGCTTGTAATGTTCTTTTTTTAATTAAATATCCAATGTAATTAAACTATTAAAGCTTTATCTTTATTGTAATTAATCAACATATTTTTTTTAGTTTGTTTCGTAATGGCACATTACGGGAATTTAATTAGATATTTCTTTTCGTTGATTTTTTATTTTACTATTTTAATTCATTTTAAAATTAAAACGGTTTTTTTAAATTTGTCAAATAAAAAAAATCATATAATCAAAAACATTTCTGTTGTTTATGTTTTTATATTTATTTAGCAATTTTTAATTGGTTATTCCAGCCGTCGACTGATTTTTAGTTTTTAATTAATTTTTGATTTAAATTTTTGATCATAAACAGTAAATCGGTAAATAAAAAGATATAATAATTGCAAACAAGTCGGAATTAATTTAACAGTAATTAATTAAAAACCAAAAAATTTTACAGTGAATGACGTTTCTTTTGGTTGTTAGTTAAATTTTTGATTATTATTAATTTTTGTTTTTATAAAAATAGAATTTTTTGTTTCTCGTTTTTAATTTTTAATTTGATTATTTAATGACGGCAAACCTAAGCAATTTACTAGAAATAAAATGTTTTGATAAATTAATTACCAAAAAAGTGAGGGAATTTTAAATAAACATCATTTAAAAAAACAACAATATAAAATAAATAATCTTTCCGTACTTTTGTTGCTAGTTTTAAATTGCATTTTTTTCTTTCAATTATTCATTTCTTTTTTTAGTTCTTTTTTTGTTTTTATTTACTTTTTTCAATGCATTTAGCTGTTGTCTTTTTAATTTTGATAAATTCTTATTTGAAAACTCTCAACTTAGTTTTTTTTTAAATAAAATATTTAAAGTTACAAATAAAACATTTTCATTAAACAATGGCATTTACCGGAGCTATTTTTTGTTATTAATTATTTCATTTTTTAATTATTCACTCTTCAAATAAAATTTGATTTAAATTTTAAATATCTATTATTAACTTCTGTTTTAACAATTTTTAACAATTAAGCTGCTGCAAAACGAATTCATTTAACGACATATTAATTAACCAATAATATAAAGAAAAAAATAAAACAACAAATGCAAAAAAAAATCACTACATTCCAATTTCATCTTTCAATTAGTAATTTTTAAAATTTGAAAATTTATAAAAATTTAAAAAATCAATGAATCAATCAACCACAATTTTTTCTAAGAAAAATTTATTATTTAATAATAACAATTAATAAAAATTCAATGTAATATTTCTGGAATATAAAAATAATTCATTTTTTAACTACTTTTATTTAATCTGTACTTTAAGGAAACAAAAAAAAAATTAACTTAACATTAACAACAACAAAAATGCTAAAAATAAAAGTGAACAATCAATGACACTTTTATGTAAGAAATTCGTTTATGAAAAAACCGGAAACGCAAGCGATCCAAATGGTAAAAAAAAACCATTGTCATGTAAATTACAAATATCCTGTTCGTTTACTTATTTTAGAGACATATAAAGGGTTGTCCCATGTTCTATTCATATATTCGTACAGTAAAACATCAAATAAAACCAAAAAAAAAAAAAAAAAAAAACGAAGAATCAGCATTCCAAAATAAATTGATAACACGTCCTTATAAGAGAATGGCAAAAAGATCAACAGAGAAGAGGAGACCTTATAGCAGCAAAACGAAACAAATTTAGATGGAAACGAGTGGCAAGAAGCAATTTATAAGCATTTTACTCGGTACCAGACCCATTACAAAGTCAACGAAGTAAACAAGAAAGGCTTTAAAAAACATTTACATTCATCGTATGTATGTAAGTACAAACTACGAATGCATACAGTGTGTGTAGTATTACCACACCACTGTTACTTCTTTCTTACGGAGCGACGACGCACCAGTACCAAGCATTTAAATCTCCCAAAGTGCGGATGAACAACGACGGCGTACCGCACGGGTCCGGGGTACGGCAGAAGGGCACCGCGAGAAACGCCGAAGAAGAAAAATGCAATGTGTAAAGGTCAAGCGACCGCTTTACGTAACCGTTACTTAATTTATGTGAAAGATACTCACATACAAATGCCTTATACATGAAGAAGAGGTTGGAAGAGACGGGTTTTCAGCAAGCCAAAGCCACGACAAACATATTATTATTGTAATAATAATAAATAAGAAAGAATATTTGCATCTTTTCGTTGTTCGTGTTGTCATATACTACATATGTGCCCTCTGTGTGTGTGTGTGTGTGTTTTGTGTCAGCGTTGAAACGGTAAAAGGTGAAAATCCTTTGCGACCCTTGACCTTCTAACGCGCCTCCAAAGATAATCTTAATGGTTGCCCCGTACTTTACCGGCTTGTTTCAAGTTTCGTTTTTTCTTTACTTCATCTTGTTCTTTTTTTTTTTCTTTTTTTTTTACTTCATCAAAGAAAATATTTTGAATTTTTCCTTTCCATTATACTTTTTTATATATATAAAAAGGATCACAGGAGGAAAAATTCCAAAAGAGCGCGGCTAAAGGCAAACGTCTAATGGAAAAGCGCTGTTTGACCGAAATTCTCCTTCGGCGGCATCATTAAACGGTAATTACTGGCAGCTCGGAGCGAATTAACCAAATTGTAATTGTAATTTTCTGATCGTTTCGAGCTCTATGACTTGGAATTTAAATTTCAGATTCCGAGAGTCAAGACTCGAGTCACACATTGTTTCGAGAGTTTCAAAGGACACTATATGAGCTTATTCAAATTTTATTTTTGTGTGAGTAAAAATAACTCAAATATATCAAAAAAGATGAGGCATTTGACAAGACAAAATAAAATTTGTTTTATTTACATAATTTACCGTTGATTTTTTTTTCATTGTAACGTAAGCTACCGCATGTTATCACATATTCATATCGGTAATTTATTGAATATTCATGCAATTTAATTTTCAGGCTAAAACCATTGTAAAAATTTATTTGCTTCATTATGAGCCATAATATACAGGATGGCACAAATTTTAACACTTCATTTTTTTAATTTTGGAACCGAATTTACTATTCAGCGAACTTTCGACTCTAGCAAATGCAACTTTTAGTTCTGGTATCAAAATATATTAGTTCTGCGAAAGAAATAGAAATAAAAAAGAAACATAAAACAAATAAAATGTAAAGCAATCAGCAAATTATCGAATAAATACATTAAAAAAAAAAAAATACAAAGCAATTAAAAGCGATGAGAAAACTTTCCCTGAAATTCGCGCCGAAACCTATCGTTTACTTTTTATTTTTAATTTAATGATAAAACAAACGAAATGTACCTTTCATGGGAAACTCAATTGTCTAAACTATAAAGCTAAACTAAACATATAATCAGTAAAAGCATCAGAGTCAATAAACTAAAGTGAGCCCAATCGATTTTCGAAGTCGTGGTTTTTATTTAAAATCTACTCACAACAACTATAGGGATTCCCTTTGTGCACCCTTTTTACAATAAAAACCAAATACTACAGCCACTACAGCACTGCAGTGCAACATACAGGAGCATTCGAAAGTCCCTTAGCAAGATCACCCAAAAAGGACAACATTGGCAACATTACATCTTAATAAATGCATTCACAAGTAATTCAAATGAAGGAACAGACCTCAAACCTTAAAATCAATAAATCAGATAAATGAAAAATTGATAAAAAATAAAAAAAGACGACCTCCGGGACATCCTGTATGAGTAAATAAGAAATGAGGAAAATTTACGCGACTGCAGCATTTTATATGGTGCTGTAGTTGTAGTACATAAGTCCAGCAGATGATAATAATCAGTTCGGAAAGTGTTTAAGGTGTCGATGCATCTTCGAGTCACGATTTTCGTCGTTCGTGACTGAGCCCTTCGTCCCTGCAGCATGGATGCACAAAGCATCGGTGCAAATAAATAAATAAACCAGTTAACCAGTTCGGTGTACATTTCGCTCTCTCGCTAATCTGCGCGCATCACAATAAGAGGGTAATCAAGTGCCCCATCCGCTGCTGACGCCCCGATGCTCTCTGCTCGGAAGCTGGAGGGCTGCTAATGCTAAAGGTACATGGATCCCGCATCAATTTGTGCATTTGCACACACACGCACACGCACACATATCAGGCATAAAGAGCATTGTTTACCGCAATTACCGAATCTTAAACAATAATTACTTGATTCAATTATCAACATCAATTACGTCTATTGTATAATTGTTATGTCTGCATTAAATGGAACTTAATATCGTTGGGAGACTCAAAGTGAAGTACTTCAGCGTTCAGAGGTTCCAGCCAGAGACTTTTCGTTTGTTTTTTTGGTGCGTTTTTTATCGGTAAACATAATTTGAAAGGTAAACTTGGGGAATGCTTTCTTTATCAGCTGAAATAAAAAATGCGCCTCGTTTTATAATGTCTTACAAGCCATAAGCGCTCAGAGATAAGACTCCGCTGAAGTATATGAGTAAAGTTTATATATTTTAGAAAGCTTTCCGTTTAAATCGTTTGTTTTATTAGTGCTGTTAACGAACTTTTTCTGTCTCTGCGTGTATAAGCGATGGTTCGAGTTTCATATAAGTTATCTGTTGTTTGAAAATTTGTTTTTTGTTTTTAGTTTTTAGGTAACAAAAACAAAAAATGCTATACTATGAAATCGGAAATCACTTTCGGGTTGATGACTTTGATACAGTTTTGCTTTTTTGTACTTTTGCAGTTTACAGTTTGAAACTGTTGCAGTAGGAAAATGAATTATTGGCATTGGTCATTAAAATTGTAATTGTTCATAAATTGAATGGCATTTTGCGCCATGTTTCACATTTCGGTCGCTTTGTAATTGAGTTAGATGCAATTCGCTAAAGTTATCAATTTTTAATTTATAAATTTCCATTAACATTTCACTAACATTAAAAAGATATTGAGAAAAAAATATAAATAAATAATATTTATTTATATAGAAGCAAACAATAAATTTCCTTTTAAAAAGTTCTTATGATTTATGTGTGATTATTTTTTTACATATTAAAAAGAAAGCATGCAAAATGAAATTTATTTTATATTTTTTTTATTAAATAAATAAAAATAAAATAAAAAATTAATAAAGCAATAAATTATTTGAAAAAGCATGGAAACAATAAAGCAATTGAAAAATTTCCTTAGAATGGAAACAGCTTTCACATTTCCTTCTATTATATTTCTATCAACTATCAGAAGCCACACCTAATAGAATAGCAATAACCGTTTCCAGAAATCCGAAATAAAATTCCTTTTACGAAGCTAAATAATAACAGCAATTAATTTCCAATAAAGAAGCTATAATAAAACATAAGAAAAGTCAACTGCAAATAATAATAATATAATTATAAATAATCAGCAAAGCTTTCTAAAACAATTAAATTTAAAACTAATCATTTTAATAATTAAAAAAATAATCATAAAAACTTTAAAAATCTTAAAAATAAAAATAATAAATGAAATTTAAAAAAAAAAAAGAAAAAAAAAAACATTAAAAACACTTGAATTTTGTGTAAATTAAAAAAGAGCGTCCCCCAGACGAATTGCAGCAATAGAATTTTTTAATAACCTTTATTACATTTGGGACTACACTATACACGGCTACCGTATTTACCGGTGCCCAAAAAAGGACCCCAGTAATTATACCGTTCCAACTGATTTATGCATTATTAATCAAGCAGCATCGCTGTAGGTACAACAAAAATGAAACACACACAATCACAATAAACAGAATTAAAAAAAAAAAAACAGAAAAAAAAAAAGAAATACAAGACCTTCGGCTATTCTTCGACAAACACAGTAAATTATTCCGACAATTTGCTCGAGCGTTCGATAAGCATCGCTCCGGAGTCTAGATAAATGTAACAGCGTATTGGACGACATCGATAATTAATTAATTACGCTCATCTTGTGGAGCGCCGCGGTAAAAAAGCGGTTTGTCAAGCGTGCGCTCTACTTACTGAACAAATGACTCAAAAAAAGCAGGAGAAAAAAAAGTAGACAAAAAAGGTATAATGCCAGAAACAACAAAACCCAAATTAATTAAAAGCTATGTAGAGTTTACAAGTTAATTAATAAACAAATTGTCCAACGGGATAGCTTAATTAAAACAATACTTTTTCGATTGTTGTTGATTCGATTGTACGAAAAGCGGGGGCGGCTGTTAAGGGCCCGTTATTAAGTTCGCAATTACTGTTATTTCTAATTGAATTTTGCCTAATCTTCCGGAATCCAAATTGCCGCAAGCCGCTGAGCCTCCGAGCATTACAATTTCGTTAAATGATCAGTTAACTTTTACTTCGGCTAATGTATTTTTTGTTTATTTTAGAGAAAACAATGTTTCTAGTTACAAAAAAAAAATGCGTAAAACTGTTCTTTATTTGAAATCATTGAATAGAGGTTAGGTTTATTTAATAATATTGCTGATTTAGTTGTTTTATTAGTCGTCAAAATATAAGAAAATCAGATTTAATTGCATTAAATTAATTATATTATCGCCTAATTGTAGAAAAATAATTTTTAATAAAAAAATAATTGCAATTTTATGCTTAGAATCGTTTTGCTTTGAAGTTTTGTTAATTCTTTCAACATCCAAATTTATATGAAAGCCTCCTAGTATAATTTAGTTTAATTTTATTTAATTCAAACTTTGTTTTTTTTTTCATAATGACAAAAAACTTTTATTTTTATTAAAAAAAATGTGTAAAACAGTAATTTATTTTATAAACTGAAATAGACTACATTTAAGGTTAAATTAGGTTAGGTTTAACTAAGAAAAATCGCTGATAGCTATTAATTGTTTGATTAAAAGGATAAAAATAAGAAAACAATTTCATGTTGACACAATTTGCGGGGTATTACAGCTATTGGTAGAAAAAGACTTTTTATTATTCAAAATTAATTGCATTTCGCGCTGAGAAACGCTTCGCTTGGAACTTTTGTGTGCACAAATTTGGAAGCAGACGAAGCTGGAGTGAAAAAAAAAAACGCGGATATAACAAGAGAAGCCTCCTCTATATAATTCGGTGTGAAATTGCTTCGGTAAAAATCTTGCGGCTAGAAAAAGCGATACGCCGATTTAATATCATCATCATCTCGTAAACGGTTTTTTGTGTCGATTCACGCTGCACACCACACAATACACCTAACCAAACCTTAAACGTTCATCAGCACCTTCAAGGAGAACTTCCTCCCTTTTCCTCTCCCTGTTTTTCTCTTCTAAAACCTACCTATGCATTCACTGCGCACATAATAATTATTAATAACTCCATGTATACATATGTAGTTGTATAATAATAATAATAATAGAACAATTACGCGTGCACATGACGTTGCGTAATTAAATTCCAAGACGCCAATGCATCTCGCGTTTCGCGCAATCTTTTTATACTTCTTTCCGATGTCGATTGCAAGGCAAGAGGGAACGTACAATAAATAGTATATAGTAATAAGTATTGCAAACGACCTTTACATTCTTCAACTGTTATATACGTCTTATATACTTCTCTTCTCCTCTTTTTTTTTTTTTTCATAAGATATATTTGCCTTCTTATTGCTTAGTAATAATACAATAGATTTATTTATTGCTCTTTAATATGACTCATTTAACGCTTATGTAAAAAGCACGTATAACATGCACTTGTTGCTTATTAGTAATTTGTATTTTACCTGAATCAAGGACGCCTTTTTTTCTTTTTCTAATGTTAAACGATTGCTTATTGTTTTTTTTTAATTTTTCATATTTTTAATATAAAAAAAAATAAATTTAAAATGTAAATACAAAAAGTAGTAAATTAATTAGTTTCAGATGCACATAGTTTTGAAGAGATGAATGCAAAAAGGAAGCATATCCGGATATCCGGTTTTGTGTTTAGCGCACGCTTCATTTCGTGAAATTCCCTACAGGTGAACTCTAATTAGGCATTTTTAAATATTTAACGGGCTGTAAATAACGAAAAACCAGTAAAATATAAGCGGAATTGCGTATACGAAAAACACAACAACAAAAATAAAATAGAAAATAAAAAACGAGAGAGAGGATTTAATTAGACGTGGCGCTGTTAAGTGTTAAGTGCCTTTAACGAAACTCAATTTGTATTTAATGCAAATTTTTTTGGTCGTTTCGTGTGTTACACTTTTTTTTTTTACAAAAAACGAAGGGTTTTCCTTTCACTTTAAAATTTAAATTTAGTGGAATATCCTTTTTCCTTTTTGTAAAAAACATTAATTTAAATAATTTATTTCATTAATAATTTACTAATAAATTAACAATAGAAACAATTATTAAATTAATTAATTTAAATAATATATTTAATTAATGAAAAGCAGATGTAAGTTAAAGCAATAACATCTTTTAATTTTCATTTTGTATTTAAAACTTTTAGTTAAATTTATGGTTTATTTAATAAATAAAGCAATAAATTAAAAAATATGAGGTAATTCAAGGTCCGATTTTATAATTTCTGGTAGCAGAAAGCAATAAATGTTACGATTTACATGTTTTATTGGACCGATTTACAAATATTTTAAATATAAGTTTCACATATTAAGCAACTATTTTTTTTTCTTCTTAATTCTGAAAACTGAGTTAATATGGATTATAAATTATTATGATTTTAATTTCATTTATGTAATACAAAGCTAAAAATATTCTCGTAAAACAAGAAGAGATGAGATCAGAATAAATGTAAAACAAAACTTTTAGTGCAACTAAAAGCCTTCATCGTGCATTTTATACAAACAATTTCCATTATTTAAACATTCAAGGTTCACTCTCGGTGTGTGTTGTGTAAAGATTAAATTTATCAATATACACATTGAGAGTATAGTTGATGCTGAGGAATCGTGCTTCGCGCAATAAAAATTCCGAACAATAATCGTAAATCGGTCGCGATTGGAAGTCGTTGAAGGCGCGCGTTGCGAAAGAAATTCTGAAGAAGCTTTCACAATATAATATTTAGTAAGGTTTAGCAGGTTTTGTTCTTCTTCTTCTTCTTCTTCTTCGGATATAAAAGAGAAGAAAAAAAGGATAAACGTAATGGATTCGATAGGAGAGGCGACGAGTGCAATCTTAAGTACACATACAGACACTAAAATAAGCTGCTGCTTGAAGATTTTTCGTTTTAAGATGCGAAGATATACGGAGGAATCACAGCTAAAGGAGCTGAAGAAGTAAAGAACGAGAAGTGGCTGATGGTGATGCCGGAGATGGACCATGGATGGCAGCTTATGCAGCGACTTATAGTGACTGTATGGCAAGCGAATGGGTCGTCAAAAGCGACCGCGCGAAGAATGAGGTCGTGGCAATAAATCAATCGCTTTTATAAATGCGCATTTAAATACCGTAATCGCTTTAGAAAAACGTCCCACCTCGAAAAAACATTATTATTTATTATTGTACATACTTATAGAGAGACGAGTCTCCTCTTCTTCTTCTTCTTCTTCGTCTCCTGCTTCTTTATTTGCTTTTTGAAACTACTTTTCCTATTCGTATAGTATTTGTGCATTGAGTAACTCATTTAATTTGTTATTATATGATTTTTATTTGCTTCATTTGTGGCATACTGTAGGAAAAACTGTAAATTATTGGCAGTTTTGTTTTTGTTGTTAATTATAATGGATTTTTGTATATTTTAATTGCTTTTTTTCTTCATTGGAAAATTGAAGTTTATATTAATTGTATAAAACTTTAAAATTACTAATTATATTTTGAAATGAGGAAATTTTTAATTATCTGTTAATTTAAATTAACCGTTTTGTTTTTAGTTGCGGTTTAATTTTTACATTTTTTTATTGGCTGTCAAAATATGAAAACGAAATTACCATTTAATTATAAATTACAGAATTTTATTTTTTCAAAAACTGTTTTAGGAACACGATTTTTTTTTAATTTAAATTTAATTCAAAGAAAACAAAAAATTATTAATTACTATAAGAAAAAATAAACATATTAAATAATGATCAAAAAAAGTATTACAAAAAATAAATTAAAAAACTGACTGAAGGAAAATATTCTTTTTGTAGTTTAATTTTTCACTGGTTTAAATAATTAATATCATTTAAACAGTACTTATTTTAATTAATGAGATCAAAGAAATTAAATTGTTTTTTTTTTGTTTAAATGATAAATAATAAAAATAAAATCTCTATAAGAAATATTGTTTTCATTGCAAAAATAAATAACTTGCTCAAAATAAAACAAAAACTAATCGGTCGATATCCTTTTGCCGTGTTCGCGTATAATAAGTATAAATTAAATAAAAAATACAACAAAAACTACTTAGTTTTCTAAGCAAAAATAAAGATAAAAAATAAATATTACAAAAAAAGATAGCAATAATATCAATTTAATAACAAAAATTTTCATTTTTTTAAATTGAGTTTAAAGAACCCCCTAAAAAAACACAAAAAAAAAACAACTGTAGCGTACCTTTTTGCAATTTAAAAATAACTTAAAAATATAAAAAAAAAACAGTTAAAAAACCTAAATTCATAAACAAAGAAAATCCAAAAGCAGTTAAAAATTACTGCAAACAAATAAAACCAAACCAAAAAAAAAAAAAAACAAAAAACTGTCGCATTGTTTCCAACACTAACCATAATAATAATTTCATACGAACAGTAAATCCACAATTATTTGCTCAAAAAGCAGCAAGAAGCAGTAGCAAAAGTGAAGCAGTAAAAAGCTCCATTACGAGAAACCACTGAACACCAGATTACCGAAGAACAAGAAGAAGACGCAGCAACAATTAAGCCTTATGTACTTTTAATTACCGCGGCAACAGTAAACGAACATGCGATTAGAAGAACAAAGTGGAGAATAATTTAATAGCAACCACAACGTACGTAGTATAGGCCAGGACTTACTTAAAATACGCTTAATACGAATCAAGGCCCCCTCTTGTCTCTCTAGCTGGTAATTCGAATAATGAACGATCGAAACAAGAGCAATACAAGAAAACAAAAACGAAAAGGGCAATCTGTCTACAATATACTATGTGTATTACCTGTGTTTGTGTATGTATTATTTGTGTGTGTGTGAGGTAATGATTGTGAGAACGTTTCCTCAGGTGCGGAGATCTAAGCCAATACGGAGATATAGCATAAAGTGTTAATAGTCCTCTCGCATCTTTTACAACAATTTTCGTTCGTTCTGGGTGCGCGCAGAAAACAAGCAGGCACACACGGTGCACGAAGCCCAAGAAGAAAACGAAAAGGACGAACTTAATGAGCTCAGTACATATCTACCGGGTGTTTCACATTCTGATTACACTTTTATTTTCATCTGTATCTTTTTTGTTTCGGTTTGTTATTATTTGAAAGATTAATAAACAATAAGCAATAAATTAATATTTAGTAAATTCTTGAAAATTCATTTATAAATCCAAAAAAAGAAATTTGGGGCCATTTTTTTTTTTGAATTTCGGCAATGTTCTGCAAACATTTTCAATTTTTCAATAAAAACAAACAGAAACCTATTTGGCAGCCAAAAATAACCGAAATTCAAAAAGAAGTGGCGCGAAATTTAAAAATGAAATTAAAACACCCGGTACAGGTTTCATTTGGTGCATTACGTGCCGTTCCTTCGGACAAGTAAACTGTTGGAAAAATTACTACATACCACATACATGCGGCTCCTTCTACCATGGCCATAATAAGTATTACTTATTTTGTGATATTCTTCGGGGGGCACATCGAAGAGAAGAGATAATCATAGTTCATGTTCGAGAGAGCGCAACGTAATTATTACCCGTCCGAATTATTGTTGATATGAATAGCCTGGGCCCTGGGATTTTCAACACACACACACACAATTTCCGTCCTTCTCTCACTCCCCAAAGCTTTCATCTTTCAGCTTTAACATTAACTTAATTTTTCCCCTTTCATGAAACTCCTTCGCAATGGATGGACTGCTGTAAATGTAATCGAATACGGAGAATCAGAGGCCGACACAAAAAAAAGAAGTCATCATTCGATCAAAACAAATAATCAAACTCGAAATTATTACAATTTCCCCTTCGGTTCTTTCATAAGCGCTCCTTTTTGTTTTTATTTTGTATTGGGTTTGCTTTTTTTCATCCCTCTAATGATATGCCGAGTATTAGCTTTTGCTTTTTCCTTATAATAATACTGCTGCATAAGTTAATGTAATCTAATATCGTCTCGCAATAATAAACGTTGCTTTTTACGACTTCCTACAGCTTTGGATTTCGGTTGCGCACTGTATGTGCCGCAAAGATATTGTATTTTGTAAATGGTATTTTGTACAGCGCGCAAAGAGTCCAAGAAGTAACGGATTTAAATGCGTTTGTATAAACAAAGCCGTCTCTTTTTACGCATTCCGAAATTCTATACACATAAATAAACAAATGAACGACGCTATTTATTTATACTGGTTTTTTATGTTTATGTTCCTGTTCACATATGTATGTATATGAAATGCATATGAGAATTACCCTGTGTATGTATGAGTAAATGTGAATGTTATAAATAGAGGCGTCAGTAATTCCTCAATTTTTGTTTGTTTGAAATGGCGCTCTTTAATTGGCAGCCGAGAAAATAAAACTTTATGTAAATATTTAAAATTTATTCCTTTTTCGGCTTTTTTGGTTCAATGCTTATTTCTGCTTAAATAGGTTCAATAAATATTAAACATTTGCAGAGAATGACGTCGTTGTTTAAAGCGGTCATTGCAAACGGAAGAAAAAATGGACTAAATTTTGAATTTGACAATTCAAAGAAATATGACTACATCTTTTATTACGGAGATGAAGAAGAAGAAGAAGAAAAACTTTCGAAAGTGAGAAACGGATTTTTTATTGTTGATTCATTTGAATTCCTCGGAATTTGTTTGAGGCTTGTTGTAATTGTGATACGTTGTTATTAATAATAGAAAATAACTGCTTTTGTTGTGTTCGTTTTTTTTCTTTCTTATTTATTAATTGGACACTTATAATTTTATCTTTTAATCTCAAAAAAGTTTATATTTCAATCACGATAATGTTTAATTCATTTATGATGGAAGAATCATTTAAGGTTTTGTGATATAATGACACATTAAACAATTGACGAAGCAAAAAAAACACGTTTTAATTAGAAGAATATAATATCGTATAATGTTATATGTTAATTAAAGTTTTTTTTTATAAAAAAAATCCTAATTTGTATTTTTTTTTTTGGTTTGTAAAATACGAGTAGAATGGGGAACAGTTATTTTTAATTAGTGAATATTATTTGCTCGTGTCTATTAAAAAAATATTTATTTTTATTTAGTAAAATATCAATTGATTTCTAATCTAAAAACCAATGCAAAGTTTAATATCAGATTTAAAAATATTTTATTTTAAATAAAGTACTTAATTTTTACTTTTTTATATTGTTTTAAATTATTAATTAAAAATTGAAAACGAAAAATGTAAATTAAATTTTATTTAAAACATGCAATGTAATATTATTAAAAAAAAAAAAAAACGGAACCAAGGAAATTCAAGTCTTTAATAGATTTTTTTAATATATAAACGAAAAGTTATTCTTTTGTTGTGAATTTTATTTTTCGTTGATCTATTGATACCGGCCAAAATATATATTTTTTTTAATATTACTTTTTATTTTTTAAATATGTAAAATTAAAAATTAAAAAAAAACATTATTTCATAATTTTTTTTAATACTTTTATGGCAAAGTAGATTTTCCAATTTTAGTAGATTTTGTTCATAATAAGAAGAAGCAGTTTAATAATTTAAGGCAAAAAAATATCAGATTTTATGCATTAGAAACTGTAAAAATGTTATGAAAAGTAATTCAGACACTTAATTCTTATTATTCACTTCTTATTAACCAAATAAATTTTAAAAATATAGAAGTTACAAAGAAAGGAAATAAAAAAGGAACGAGGTATTTAAATGTTACTTAGTAAAAGTTAAATTAAATTACATTTTGCAATAGAAGTATTTAAAAAATATTTTTCAATTTACATCTTTAAAAAATGAAAAATAATATTGAAAAAAATAAAAAGTTGCAAAAAAAGGAAACAGGCATTTAAATGTTATTTAGTAGAAGTTAAAATAAATAAAAATGTTTAAATATTTAAGTAAGCGATGAATAATAATAATCAAATGAAAGAAGAAAATCAGAAAAGAATATTCTTGGAAAAGTCGGTGAATAAATTTACACTCGGTGAAC
>JASKGO010001448.1:0-11081 GCA_030556065.1 Holobus sp. GC000080
CTTTTATTACGTGCCGCCGATATTTATCTTTGACTTTTAACAACAATATGGATTTCAATTGATCCGAGGCTCCTTCTGCTTGGCCGTATAGAACGGACGAATCGGGGAAAAAAAAAAACTTTTTAACATTTCCTTTCCACACGATTGACTTTAACAACCGAACGCGAACATTAATTGTGTACCTTCACCCATAAACAAAAAAATTCGTCTTGCTTACAAGACTATTCAGTTCGTATTGGCAACGAGAAGCGAATTAAAAATAATTAAGCGCTTGCTTAAAAACAAAACACAGAAAAAAAAAACAAGAGTAAAGTGAATTAAAGTGAAACTCATAATAAATTATTAATGCCATTGTTCTAGCTTCTTGTATTTTTCTTTTTCGTTTGTTACTGCATTATTATTAGCGTTTAAAAGTGAAACTATGATGAGTTTTGCTAAATATGCAGCGTCGCTCGAAATTGGCGGAGAAATTTTTCTTTTTCGGCGCTCCTCGGAAACTTTCCCAATGATAGATATTATAGTTTACAATAATTGCCCGTTGAGGATTTTTCGCGGGAAAATCTCAAGTGCCACTTGAATGCATGTGAATAATTAAGAAATTAATGAAGCGTTCGTTGCCGCGGAAGGTGTGCTATAAATTAAGAAAGAAAAAAAAAAGAGAAAGTGTGGCTGTCGAATTCTTTGCGCCGTTTTGCAGAAAACCACACATTGTGTATTCGTTTTGAATACAAAACAGATTGGTTAACATTTCGAAGTAATTGTGTAATTGCTTCATATTGACCACATGGGGACAGCCGACAGGTAATAAGAGGTATTACCATTTGCAACGCCGCGTGCCCTTTTTCTATCAGATAATTTGTAAATTCAAGCGTTTGTAAAAGTAACTTTAAAAGTTAGTTACAGTTACAAGCTCTTAAATGACTTAATATAGGTTAAGTTAGGTAATTTTAGTATTAGGGGAACCAAAATTAGGTTAGGTTAAGTAATTTAGGTTTAATGAATACATCAAAAGAAAATATGAATTTACTAGCAATTTACTCAAAAAAATATACTTTTGTTTTTGTAGTTTTTTTTTATAATAATAAATGATATATATTTTTTTAATTATTTGAAAATATTCAATTTATAACTTCAGAAATATTTTGGCGATATATAAAACATTTTGGAAAAATAGGTTAAGTAAACATAAGTGAGACAAAATTCAAATTTATTTAATTTGCACAATAATTTCTTATTTATATTTTATATATAAATTTTCTATTTTTAATTTAAGAAAAATAAAAATTGCCTTCCTAACTTCTAAATTGTTGTGTTTTCCACTGTAAAATGAGCAGTCAGATTAAGTTAGGGTTAACTTTAAGCGAGTTAAAAAAATGTTAGGTTATCTAAAAATAAAGTAAGGTTATTGAAGAAAACAAAAAAAAGTTTGAAATTGCATTTTTAATTTGTTTGATTGCTCTCATCAGTCGCCCGGTAATAAAGAAACGGTGTTGCAAAGCTTGCAAGACTTTCTCTTTATCTCGTCTCTTCTGCTGCGGCGTTCACTTACTCAATACGTGTGAGCTCTTGCATGCCAACGTTAACATTTCCATGTGCAGAAAGAGAGATATAATAATAATAAGAAGTATGTAATGTGCAATCGGAGTCGATTATTAATTCCAACAATGAACGCGGTAATTGCACTAACGAGCAACAATTACACTCGCTGCACGCACTTTTTTCTTTCAATCCGAAGAAATGCCCGGGAACAAAAATCGAATACAATGAACACGTGAATTCGAAATCAATAGAAATTGTTATTAATTATAAAATACATATATTTAAGACTTATTTATGCCTACTATGTGTAGTATACGAGTACAAGAGAGAAACACATTCGGTTTTGTTAATAATAATAATAATAATAATAATGGTTTAAGCACCAGAAGAGAAGAAGAAACCGACTGATCCACTGACACAATTTGTTTGCCGTTGTTGTTGTTGTTGTTGTTTAATGCTGTTTTCCGATGAGATGCTCTTTCTCCTCACGATTCGCGCGTTAATGAATTCATCCTTAATGGATTTTATCTGCTAATTTAAATATTTTTTGTGTCATTTCTGAAAAATTTAAATTAAACTCTTTTTTTTGAGGTTTTTTCTTTCATTGAGTGGGCGTTTCTTGCGTGAATATGTGAAGTTTCGTCAAAGCTTGAATGCTTTTTTAAATAGAAAGCTAATTATTAACACCCTGTATATTGAACCTACAGGATGACACAAATTTTATTACCAACCCTGCTATTTCTTTATTTTTGAATCGATTGTCACCAAATTTGGTATACATAAATAAGACAACATTTCCAATTGCCTTGGATGGTCATTTTTACATCACTTCCGGTTTCAACGGAAGTTGCCTTAAATTTTGATTTTTAAATGGCAACTCTGCATTTTTTTTTTTCACTTTTTTTGCATTCCAGGAACCATCAAGGGTTTAATTTTTCTTATTCTAGTTGCAGAAACATTTTTTTTAAATCGATCTATAGGAAATTTGGTAACAATCAGTTTATAATAAAAGAAATGGCAGGGGTGAAAAAGTAAAATTTGAATGTATCACCTGGTATACTGAACATCAATAATATTGTGCAATTAAAACTTCGTTTTTCCAATGCGGCGAATGATTTACGCGCATTTCGTGGGCTATCGTTTTCGTTTTTTTTTTTTTTTCTTCTTCTTGTGTACCATAGTTGTTGCTCGCTTGTAATTACCCCGTGATTTATTGTAATAAAGTTAATTGTTCATTGTTTGCGCTCGACCTCACAAAACACACACACGCACATACCCATATATTACACGAACACTTATAGGCATTTAAGTTCAAGTTGATGAAGAATGCAAAGTTTCGTATAATAATAATAACAGGGAGAAAGACAAAGAGAGAGGATTATTACATTTTGTTGCATCCCAAATTTGTATTTGTACGCCTGGATATTAACAATACAATCGTGGGTGTAGTTCTTCTTTATTTTTGTCCATTCGGATAACATTGTTAAGTAGTACAAATTGTTGTCCATAAGGTTTTTTATGGTTTGTTATGTCTTGAGAAGGTACAGGCATTGTTTGATTTTTTTTTTGTTGTTGTTGGTTTGGTATTGTTTTTTCGTTGCGTAATTTAATAATGTCTTCTTTTTATTATTATTTGTTTTATTATTTATTACTTATGAATTTATTTTTATTATTAAAATTTCGGATCATTGAAGTTTTTTATTAAATACATATTGACTGAATTTGAAAAGTTTCAATTAAATTGAAAATAAAAATTTCAAGCGAAGCGTATTTTTCATAACAAAAAAAAACGAATGTTTACACCGTAATAAAATTGGAAACTGCTGACTATGGAGTTTTATAAGTCAATAACTATTAAATCTTTTTTTTTTTTTATTAACAATTTTTCCAAAAATTGGAAATGAATTAAGTTTGAAAAAAAAATAAAGTAATTATAATTTTTTTGATGCAATTTCTTTAAATTAAATTAAATTAAATCACTTTTAGAAAAGTAAATGTTTACCCAGAATAAATTTAATATTTTTTCAAAGGAACATCACAAACTAGTTTGAAAACTTAATTAATTAAAAAAATATAATATAATTTATAGTAACTATGAATAAATAATTAAGAAGAGTTGAGATGATTTTTATTTAATTTTTAAACTTCTACTAAGATTTCTAGATCTATTAAGTCGTTAATAATAGTAATAGACAAAATTTCATTAATTATTAATTGGTATTTGAAGAAATTATTATTAATTTTAGTTTTCCCGCCATTTTAAAATTTTAAAAACTTTGTTTTTAGACATATTGCATTATTATTGTTTATTGTTATAATTAAATATTTATCAAAATATAGTAATTTATTTTATTATCAACCTTGATTGATTTGTAGAAAACTGCATTTATTTATTTACATTTTTTTAAATAAAAATGATCCTCATTTGTACAATAAAAAACAAATATTTATAAAATTCATATTTGTTATAGATAAATTAAATTAAACATAATTTATAAAATTACAAGAACTTTTTAATTCAAAAACAAAAAGCTTTAAAAAAAAAGAAAAAAAAGTGAAGGCGCCGGGGCAGCATATTGTACAACTACAATTTACCTATATCTACATCATGGTAAAATTATCATGATTTTATTTAATACTCATTTTATATTTTCAAATGTTTGCAATTTCCATAATTACTGGACAACAACAATTAATTGTATTAAAAGCCGAATGTGAAAGCGCCGGTCAAGCACTACATTTCTTCTATGAAATTTTATAACTTTTTTATTTAATTTTATTTAATAATATTCAGTTACATCAAAGTACCAAGAAAGAAAAATCTTACACTACATCAACATTTCTTTTTCTTCGCTGTTTAACCATAGCAGAAGTGTAAAATTATGCAAGAGCGAAATGAAACAAAACGATTTTCCAATTCCAAGGTTGCCATCATGGAAATATTAACAAAACGAGAACGTAACGTGCATTTTATATCGATAAAACATCGCACCTAAAAGTATACTTGCGAATATTTTTCGCATGAAAACAATTTGTAATGCTTTTAATAGATTTACGATTACGACTTAGATATATAACTATTTGCTATTAGAGGTAATCAAGGCCAGAAAGGCGGATTAAAGTATAACGAATGCATTTAGTCGTTTTTCTTTTTGTTTTTTTTTTTGGTATATATATTTTCTTTTTGTTCTTCTCGCTTCTGCTACAGAATGAAAAGCGTGAAATTAGCGGTCGTCGTAGTGTTGTTTTGTTTTGGGCGAAAAACTTAGTGTGTCAATGCTTTTGTTATATTTTGTCGCTCTTAAACCGCAACTTTTCCTCGATCGTTTTGTATCTTTTATTTTTTACTATGGATATATAGGATCAGTTCTCTCAGTATTTCTGTATGTGTGTGTATCTGTTTTTTAAAACCTTGGACTATAAACGCGATTCTCACCTACGCTTTGCACATTCTTGTCATTTCTCTAAAGTGCGTGCTAAAATGCTGTTAATTATTTTCGCACTTTTTATGCAATATTTGCTTCATTTACTTTTTTATTTCTTCTTTTTAATTATTTATTTTTTATTATTCAATTGAAACAATGAATAATATATACACACTTTAAAATTCCTTAATTAAATGTAATTTTCATAACTTGGAAAATGCCTCTCAACGGGGGATAATGATGAATTTTGAATTTGTTTCTGGGGAAATCACAACACTAATTATACCTAATCAAATTACAAACACCTTTCACTCTTGATTTTAAAACAAAAACTTATTTAAAATTTAATTAATTGGCTTGTTCTCTTCCAATTTTTTTTTTGCCATTTTGCTACGAAGTTTCCTCTATTTTTTTGTTTTTAAATATATTAAGAAATTATTTAAAAAAACGTGGACAATTAATTATCTTCAAAAAGAAATGAATTTGTATTTTAAAATAAATGATTAAGCAATTATTTAATTTAATTTAAGTAATTAAATTAAGTAAAAAACTGAGATGGTTTTTTAAAGCAGAGAGATTTTGTTTTTAGAAAATTATGAAAAAGTTAAAAAAATATTTTTTCTTTCACCAATATTTTTTTTTTGTCAAATTTTCACTCTTTTAAAATAGTCTCCACTTTTAGTAATTTTCGGTTATTCCGGATGTGGACGTCAACTTTGCTTTCTTTTGTTTATTAATTGGAACACTCCAATTTTCTTTCCATATTTTCAGGGTATCAGTAATTGAATACTATTCCTTACTTTCGGTTATGTTTATTAAAATTATCTGTGTTGTTAAGAATCGTATCATTTTTTTTTAATTTTTTTTATCTGCAATTAAATAATTCTTTTAAAATTAATTAAATTTTACTTATTTCCTTTTGATCCTATGCGAACATTTTTTCATTTATTTAATAATGACATACCTATTAAAGATTTATGATAAAAAATCAAATTAATGGAATTTGATGTGAAATATCTATTTTGATCGGTATTTTGTACCTGATTTATAAATAAAGAATTTTTCGTAAATTTATTTAAAAAAATACTTTTTTGTAACACATCAATTTTAATTAATTCAATATGCTATTTCCTGTTAATCAAACAAAGAAGAAAAAAGTTGCCCTGTTTACGAATTTGTTATTGCAATTGGTATAGGATGCATATGATGTTTGTAAGCAATGTGAATTTATATTTGCCAAAACAAACACTAATAATAATAGATATGTGGTGGCAAACAAATTTCTAATGGTATATCTATGTGCAGTGTACACCCTTTATTAAATTGCACTATCTATTATTTACAATCCAATACTATACTATAACATGTCGTATATGTACAGGGTGTCCCAGCGCCGAGGTGGATATAGGAAATTACGTGGGAAATTTTTCTTTATTTTATACCGACTCCCCATTGTAACTTTTGGAAATTTTAGAAAAGCTTTTCTCAGCACTTTCTCGTTTTTATGCAGCAGCCCTTTGAAAAACGCTAATTTTGAATTTCGCGCCGTCATTTCTGACATTTCAAAAGTCAATTATAGCAATCCAGCTAAATAGCGTTTATGTGGTTTTTCATTGTTGCATAGTTGCTGGGAAGTCATGTTTATTTCATATTTTTGTTTGGTTTTTTTTTAAGGCGGAAAACATAATTAATTAAACTTAATAGCGTTTTGGTCTGCGAAAATGGACTTTTAAGAGTAACAACCGGACTTTACTTCTTATCAAGTATTAATTTTTCGGGTACGCCTGAAGCGTATCGACGGTTACATTATTTGCGTTTTTTTTTTGTTATATGCTAGAAGACCGAAGATAATTTTTTGCCGTTTTTTTCTTTATTAATTATTCGTTATTTGTTATTACTTATAATTTACTTTGAAAAAAGAGATGATAATAACAATAAAATGTTGATAGATTAGAAATATTTTTTTATTTCTTCTTTTAATTTAAGNTTAGAATTAGACACAATTTGCAACAATGAAAAACAACATAAACACTATTTAGCTGGATTGCTGTAATTGACTTTTGAAATGTCAGAAATGACGGCGCGAAATTCAAAATTAGCGTTTTCAAAGGGCTGCTGCATAAAAACGAGAAAGTGCAGGAGCTTCAAAAAAATGTTAAAAGATACTCTTCATTGAATACTAGCATTTAGCTTTTCTAAAATTTCCAAAAGTTACAATGGGGAGTCGGAAAGAAGCAAAGAAAAAGTTCCAACGTAATTTCCGATATCCACCTCGGCGCTGGGACACCCTTAGGATTAGGACACTCAATTTGAAATTTCGAGTGGACTATTCACGGATTATTTTTTGAAAAAAAATAAAAATTGGCAGCAGAAAAAACGAAGTCGATCAAGTTTTGATATAGTCAAGCTAGAACCATAGAACGTAGGACCGAAGTCCAAGTCGTTGGTATAGGGAAAAAATCGTTCTGTATAAGAAACGGATAACTCTAGAATCAAATAATTTTAAATTGTAAAAAGAAAAACCGAAAATATACTGAGTGGCCAATTTCTCAACCCGCATATGGATAACTTCTACAGTTTTAATGATAGAGATTCGGTTAAATGGGCAGAATATCACGCTAGGAGCAATTATTACTTTGATTCTATGTCAAATAGTTTTCTTGGAAACAATTATCAAAGAAATCGACGATTTTCAGTTTTTTTTTCAGGATAATTCGGGAACCAGGCGACATATCCGATTTTTGTAAAAGGATATAAGGTGAGCGTAAAATTCTGCCCATTTTTGTTAATTTAAAAGAATCTCTATCTTTAAAAGTGTAAAAGTTACCCATATACGAGTTGAGAAAATGGCCACCCTGTATAGGATAGGCACAATCTTGCTTCACCGTGCTATAATGGACCACTCCGTATACGGTAAACAGCAATATCAATTCATTATCTTTAGAATTGTAATAATTAACAGCCATGTAAATAAACTATTTAAATAAAATAATAATAAATTAATAAATGCCAATAGCCATTAACTCCTGATTGGAAAATTTATGCAGATCACAGTTGACTAAATCATACGTAGCCATCAAACAAATCCACCAATCGTCTTATGTCTTTTCTGAGAAGTCATTAAGGTAATGGCTACATGTAAAAAAAAACTGATGACTGAAGCAGATCTCAAAAATATTAAAAATTTATACAAGAGCAACAAATTTGAAAAACAGCAATTTCTGTGAGCCGTTTTGCATTTTGTCGAGATGGCAAAACATTTGTTTACGTCGGAGGTTATTACCAACTACAATATTTTAAATGACAATTTATCCTTTCATCTTAATTTTAATTTTTTTCTCGAACGACTTGTAGTTTCATAAATTGTAAATTTATGTAGAGATTCAGCAATCTTTCGATGGCTAAAAAATAAATTTCGCGAAAATGTATTTTTTCATTTTAATATATTGGAAAGCTTGCAAGCCAAAAACTAATTCGAATAATTAATAAAACTTCTTTAAGTGAAGCTTAACTAAATGAGCCGTTAATTATACAATGATGAAATTAAAAAAATTCTGCCGAACAACCCAAAAGGTAGTCATGAATTTAGCAAAAATTCACTGTTTAATAAGTCCTTTCTCAACTGTTGTTTGCACAAAAAATGTTTTTCGGCAATTAGATTAAATTTTATTTATAAATATTTAGGATGTGTACTTGAAAACACTTTAGACATCATTACAAATTTTAAAACCGCATTAAATAAGCTTTCCAGTGACACCGAAACATGAAGGGTCTATTATCAAAACTATTTTTCTTAATTTCTACTCAAAATTTACATTAACATTTTCATATGACAATTGAAATTTCCCAACAAACTATTATTTACTGACCACTAGAAAGATTATTAAATGTGGAATTACAATTTGCAATGATATACAGGGAGTTGCAGTAAAAAAGTGATAATTGAGACAACGTGTTTCGTGATCTCCCTGAATAACAATGCAAAATTTACTAAAATTAATAAAATAAGAGTTTTTATCATGAGCACGCATTTAGTTTGCTTTCCAAATTTTCATGCGGATTTTCGAGGCTTGATTTTTTTTTTAATTTGAAAATTTTTCCATAAATTATTTTCATTTCCATAATTTTTTGGTCTTACACATAAGTGTGATATGTCTAATGAAAGGACTTGTTTATGGAGTGAAGTATTAATTATCAAGACTATATGATTCCATTAAAAAAATAATGACTTAGAATTGTCTTTTTTATCAATACCCTGCTTGACCGAAAATAATTTAAATATACAGGGTGGCAATTGTCTCAACCCGTATATGGGTAACTTCTACAGTTTCAAAGATTGAGATTCGATTAAATGAGCTGAATTTTACTCCGAATTTAAATGCATTTACAAAAATCGACTATATTTCCTGATTCCGAATTGTCCAGAAAAAACTGAAAATCGTCGATTTCTTTGATAATTGATTCCAAGAAAACAATTTGATATTGATTTTCATTTTTTTCGGGATAATTCAGGAACCAGGAGACATATCCAATTTTTGTAAACGGATATAAGCCCAGCGTGAAAATTCTGCCCAATTTTGCCCATTTGACCGAATCTCTATCTTCAAAACTTTAGAAGTTACCCTGATACGGGTTAAGACAATGGTCACCTTGTATACAGAAAACAAAATTTCAATATCTTTAATAATACAGGCACAATACCCGGGCCCACTTAACAGAATAACTCTGTATATGATTCCATTCAAAATAATGAAATTGGTAATAACTACCGTAATAATGAACGCACTGCCGGTTTTAACCTTTACGGCTAACTCAAATTGACTTAAAACTTTATATCAATCAGCCAAAATTATTGCACCACATAGATAGGCAATTTTTTTTTTAAATCAGTTAAGTCGAAAAAATTACGAAAACGGTTCTCAAATATTGCCACTCGTTGGCTTTGCAAAGGATACAATCTCACAGCTTGGGCTTGAATCATCTTCATTGCTTGGGTTACCTCTTCAGCTTTTGCCATCATCGTATACATGCTCTTAAAGAAGAATTATAAGTAAACCAATCAAAAGCAAAAGATATCAAACCTTTATATTCAAGTCCATTGCATCGGACATTTTAGAAACGGCATTTTTATAGACGTCAACATTATCAGCAGTTATTGAAGAGATCTAAAAAGTTATAAAAAACTATGCTAGCAGTAATTCAAATGGCAACACTTACGGAGTGCAAAATTCCACATAAGTTTTCGGTCAAATTGTCAATGGATGAAGCAATTTTCTGTGCTTCATATTCCAATTCGTTAAGTAACTTTGCATCCACTTGACTCAGCTGAGGCACAAGTAATTGCCTGTACAGAGTGTTAGGAGTGGAACTTCGCGAGTTGCCAAAGGTGGCGTCTCCTTTTTTCGTTTGCGGACTGGACAATTTAATTTTATATTCTAAATCTTCGGCAACGAAATGCGTCATATTGCCTTCGATGCGAATGCTCCCTTCCAAATTCAGAGGACCCAATGTCTTCTTCTTGCACGTTAACGTGGCAGGTCTGCACACTTGTTCGTGCATTTGCAAGTTTAAATCAAGCGACGGTATTGCTACCATCAATTCATTATCGTGACTTTGGTCCGACTTGAAGGAAATTTCACTGTAGGATGCCGTCATTTGCTGCGACACATCATCATCGTTCTCCACATCTTGATTGATATCGTACGGGTCGTGCATGTCGTTAGGAGGAGGAGTACCATTCTTTGAAAGCCTCTGTAAATGAACAAGCTTAATTTTGCACGAACTGCCCGATAATAGTTTAATACTGAGAGCAATGCTGGAAGTGGGAGACTTGGTGGTTCACTGCGTTGTCCTTCAGGAGAAGGTGGTGATTCTTCATCTACGTTCATGATTTTTAAGAACAACTCTCCAAGCTCACTCAATATAAATTCAGTTCTGTTATGACGTTTATAGGTTATGGAATTAGCCAAACGCGAGAATTTTATGCACTGTCTCTTTTTAACACATTCATTGCAAAATTCAGGGGCTTGGAACGAAGCAAACCCAAGGCCCAAAGCCACCAAAGCCAAGCGTGCTAATATCTCTTTTCTTTTGCAATGAAGCACGCGTAACCAGATG
>JASKGO010001451.1:0-22330 GCA_030556065.1 Holobus sp. GC000080
ATTTCGTGTATCAAGGTTTAGGACGCTTTGACGTCAAAAAGGTCGCGTCGACTCAGTTTATCGTTTCAAGTCACGTGACTAACAGCTGATTTTTTAATTATGATTTTATTTTATTTCTATATGTTAGAAGCAACCAATTAAAAAATGAACACTATTTTCGAATTCCTCGCAATTAAATCTATAAAACTCAATGTAATTTCTGCTAATTCTTTATCACCGGCAACTACCCTATTATTTATCAAAAAATTCAAAGCCTATTAATTTTTTTTTCAAAAAAAAAAAGATTTTTTCAATTTTTATAGTAATCACCAATAGCAATCCTACAAATTGGAATATCGTTGAAATCAGAAAACGACTCTTTGATAAGTTCATTGTTGAATTGTATTTAAAAACATCTATTGGAAATCAATAATATTACATATTAACAATATTACTTTTTGTCTAAGCTAAATAGTTTTTTTGGAATAAATTATCAAAAAAGTCAGCGGTTTCCAGTTTTTTCTTTTCTGGATAATTTGAGAATCAGGAGATAAATTCGATTTTTGTAAATGGATATTTATTTTTCCCATTTTTACCCATTTAACAAAATGTCTATCTTAAAAAATGTAAAAGTTATCTACATACAGGTTGCGAAAATGGCCACCCTGTATAAGTACAGCATATTTAAGAGCTTTTGCACAAATGGTGCAAAATGAAATAAGTTCTTTTTTTTTTGGTCGATATAATTATTCATTAATTGCATACCATGCGGCGAAATTGCACTCGACACCCATTATCGCATTAGCGTAACGCTCAGTAACGTTATTACGGCAATTTTACACCTTGACATTTTATATTTGATTAATGACAATTGGATTGGTTTGGTTTAATTACCCATAATGCGGAAAAAATCGCAAAAGCGTTTTAATCTTAATGTCTTTCCATTAAATGCTTTTTAGTGCATATATTTTATTGTGTATATTGTGTCCATAATATTTATTTCATTAATCATGATCGTTACATTTACGGAAAAGAAAAGTAATATTTGCTGGATTCTAGAAAATTGGACAAGTGTGACTTTTGAATGCTTTTGATGATAAATTCATCAAATTTTTAATATTTCATTGTTACGTAAAATTTGGTATTTAAAAATGGATCAAAATCAACTTTTACTTTTGTTTTGTAATGTGTGCTTGTAATTTGTTTGTTTAAAGTGCGCGCTAATCATAACTAGTAGACAATGTAATAATAGTGTTACTTATAATTTCTTTATTTTTTGCGTTTTCTTGCGTTGTTTTTGATCTTTGAATTTGTTGTTTCGCTAAATATCATAAAGATTGCTTTCTTTCTTATAAATGTTTTATGCGCAATGATGATTTTTAGTTTATATTTAATTTGCTTAAATTTCCAAATATTTCTGTGATTTACTTAATATTTTACTGAAAACTTTATACATGGTGATTTCGAAGTACCGCATCAATTTTAGTGATGAAACAATGGCTTTTCTTCTAAATGATGATCAAACCAAAAATATATTATCTCACTTAATTTCTTTAAATGTTGGATTTAGAAAGAGTGACAGTTTTTTTATTGTTATGGCAATAAAAAATAAATTTAAAAAAAATGTTATGTAAAAAAAAAATGAATATAAAAATGTAAATGAAGAGGATGAAAACAATACAAATAAATTCAGTGGTAAGCGGAAGAGTTGATGTTTTAAACAATAGTTTCTAATCAACTCAGCTCATAAGGAAAAAACTTTTCCATCTGCTAATGAATTAATTACTAGTACTCAGCTGTACTTTGCGAAATGTACTGACAAATTGGTATAGAAAAGCGAATTACCTTTTCTTTTAAAAAATCATTAACGATGTGATGATAAAAATTAATGTTTTCCTCTCGAATGAGGAAAAACCGACTGCTGGCGGTAGCAACTAAATGAAAGTTATTGTTTCAAGTTTGGTTGAAGTTACGAGTATAAAGAGCCACCTAAAACAATATCTAAACGTAAAACTTTCCATTTTATTTAATTTTTATTTATTTGTTATGTATTTTCACGGCACTGATTAAAAATTCATAGTTTCCTCGGCTACCTAATTGTTTTGAAGTAAATTAAGGATATTTCAAGAAAGTAATTTTTATCAATGTGTCTGTATTCAGAATGGCTATTTTTAAAGATAAGGTTTTAATAGAATGACCAAAACCTATAATTTTTTGCAATAATAATGGGATGTGTCTTCTGGTTCCAAAATTATCCTAAAAATACTGAAACTCTTCTCTTATTCTTCATCATTTCAAGTGTAGATGTTTCCCACTTACAGTTTGAGAAAATGTTCACCTTGTTGGGTAAATGGCATCAAATTTTAAATTAAAGATTAAATTAAACATAAAACTTTTATTGAAACAATGTTTTATAAGTAAAATATTATATGTCTTCGGTATAGAATTTGTGGAGAACTTTTGGATCACCCTGTATTGCTGGCTTTTACATTTTACTACTAATAATTCAAATGCAATAAGAATTAAAAACCATTATTCGGTAATTTTTTAAGTTTTATAATAAATAGGACAGTTTTTTTTTTGTGACTGTTATAGGGCCATTTTCTCAACAATAGTTTATGAGCTACTTCTACTGTTTAAAAGATTGAGATCCAGTTAAATGGACCAAAATGGGCAGAATTTTATGCCCAACTTATTGCCGTTTACAAAATTAGGATATGTTTCCCGGTTCCTGAATTATCCAGAAAAAATGGACGATTTTTCTTAATTCTAAAAAACTGTTAAATTCTATTAGGCATAGAATAAATTTTGATAATTAATTCCAAGAAATCTATTTGAGATATAAAAATAAAATTAACGGTTCCTAATAGATATTTTAAAATACAATAAAAATAATTTTTCAAATATTCCATAGCTTGCAGGATTTTTAAGGAAAAACACTTTTCATTTTTTTAAACGGTAACCATTGTATGATATGCACAAGCATACCTGATGTGCCAATTTTTTTCCTTGATATATTATTGCTCGATGGCTTCTTCATATTATATTCAAAATTTGATATGTTTTCGGGTTGCTAAAAAAAATGTTAAAATTTATTTTGTTAATCAGTGTAATAAATAAATAAACTGTTTTTAATATAGTAATGACCGTCAAATCCGGATGAGACCCATTGGTACGTAAACCTTTGAATGCCAACACTCTGTTCGTTATGTTTTACTAGTATATAGTGTTATGTAATTGGAGAAACGAGTAAAAATGTAACTGTTTACACGGATCGTTTATTTCGCGCACATAAAAATAATTTTACGATTCCTATTTAGGGTAATATACCGAGAGATCCTTTCGTTAAGTAACTCCAATTCGTGACTCATTAAAGATAAACCAAAGAGAAAAGAATGAGAGTATAAAATTACGCGCCACAGCAACTTTTCCTTCTTTCTTTCTTCCTTCGAGTATTATATATTTTGTCTTCAGCCTTTGCGTTTACTTCCACAGTATATTGTACAGTATACCTATACATTTATAAAGGTAAATTTTTATCCTGTTTTATCATCTGAATGTCTATAATACTGCAGCAAATTTTTCCCATGGCATATACAGCAGTAATCCTGCTCATACAAACAAACACACAAATACACAAAAGTCTATTACAAAAAAAATATTCATTAGTTATGCACATTATGCATGAAATGATATACAGTACGAATGTTTATAATAAAGGCCGATATCTTTTGCATAACATAGCTAGAATTTATATTGTAAAAATATTTTAATGATAATAGAAATAGAAAATAGTGGAAATTTTCATTTGCGCCTCTGTTACTATGAATGCGACTTATAAAATAAGTATATCGATATAGGAACAATAACAATGTTAGTTTCTAATAAAAGAGTGTATGGAATATAGATAGATAGAGAGTCGAGCAGGATATCAATCCATCCACAATAAGTCGATCCATTAACCGCATTCGTTGCATTACTTGTTCAACACTTTGTCTGTTTCATTGCCGAGCAGACATCGCATCGATATTGGTCTCTTTATGTTTCCTATGTGTCTGCCTGCAATTGCATGTGTATGTGTGCCCTCTGCATGTGTGTGCCAATGTTTATACAGGGTGTCCCAGCGAAAAGTATCCAGTAGGAATAACATGAAAACTACTTATTTTAAGAAAAATCCCTGAGACACGTCAATTTTTGTTGTTAGGGAGACATCTTTTGGAATATTTTGTTATGGTGTAACAGTCACCCCCTGCCTCCCACGGCCCCCGACTTAAAAATCTTAAATGGCGTGGGCGGTCGAGTGACCACTCATTTTAAGGAGAATATTTTTTTCAATATTTTAGTGAAAACCGCATTTAAATCGATTCAATAGTTTTGTTTTAATTAATTAATGAAATTGATACAAATTGCCTCTTTCCCCTTGTTTTCAGATCACAATAATAACTTCGAAACCATGGAAACATTAAAACCTTAAGTGGAAAGAGGCAATTTGTATCAATTTCATTAATTAATGACATCCTGGGACATCCTGTATGTATGGAACGAATACCAGTAGCTTAACATATTTCATAAATACGCTTTTTACGAAAAGGGAGTGTTTTTATTTATGCTAATGGTATCGTTCGTTACGCTCTTTAAGTGAAAATTAATGTCGCTTTATATTTATTAAATCTGAAATATTAACAATTCCACTGTGCTTTGCTCGATTTCAAATTTATTATCAAGATAAAATAAAAGCCTTTTATCTCTGGCAAACGATTGAATTACTTTGTTGCGCTTAATACAACACTTACAAGGAATCGAAACGATTCTTAATATTTTTAAGAAATGCTTTTGGTGCAATACTGCAATTAAGATAAGTAATAATTTATTGATTGATATTAATTGGTTTTCATTACACATCCTGGTTTTAATACTGATTTTTTTTTAAATTTTCATTGCTGAATATGTTTCTGATATAATAAGCAAAAAAGTAAGTGAGTAGATTATACGGGTCAATACGATTTTTGGATTTGGATCCTGAATGTGAAATTTTGGTGAAGTCTTCGTCTAATATTGATATAGGAAAAACTTATTTTTGATCAAAGTTTGCTTTTGTAAAATGTTTCTACTAGAAAATAGAGCAATTTTTGGAATTGTTAAGAAAATGGCTGACTTTTTCATAATTTTATTTTAAATTACTACCAAAAATATTTTTGCTAACTTCAGAGATTCTTTGTTCAATAATAATGATTCAATAATAATGATTATTAATAACACTTAATTATAAAATGGAAAGAAAGATATATTAAATCTTTTATTTGTGTGGACTTTTTGGTATTAAATCCCAAATGTAGTCACTCGTCATATTCTCGTTGTTCAATTTAATTTTCACTATTTAGTTATAGAATATATTGTCCTTTTTCAAAATATCAAATAAAATTACATTTCCATCTTTCCGGTTTTCCGGAAATTATTTTTAAGTGCATGGTATGGTATTCATTCTTATTATGCTTGGTTAACAATGTTAATATGCTTAAATTTATCAACGTAAAACAATCAGAAAACCAATTTTGAATGGTTTGAACGGATATTTTAGAGTCTTTTGATTACTGCTATCTGAATTCATGCATTGCAATTTGCATCAGACGGCCAGAAAGAAAATTTCTTTTGGAGACTTGTGACTCTGTGACCCAAATTTAAAAAAAATTAAAAAAGCCTTTGGGATTAGAAATCTTTAGTCTTAGATTTATGGACCAAAATTTGATGAGGAATTCACACAACTTATTCATTTTAATGAAAACAATTACTATAACAATGCGAAAAAGGTCTATAAACCAAATTTCAAGATCAATTATCACTTTGGCACTTTGGGTGATTATTAGAAAACTGTGGGTGTTGGAGAAAAATTGAAATAAGATCTGGATTCTGCACCGCAAATTAAATGATACATTATTCGTTATCAAAAATCCAAAATAAATTATTTTCCGCGTTTTTCCGGTTTAGAGGAAATAATTTTTAATTATATGGCATCAACTCCAATAGTGGTATAATTTTTATTATTGTAAAACTAACAAAGAAATCTTTGCTTGCTAACAATGAAAATTTTAGTGCCCTTTTTACCTATAATAAAAAAAATAAATAAAAAATATAGACGTACCGGGAAATACCTTCGTGTGTTTAATTTAAAATTTTTACTAACTAATATTATAAAACCAATAATTTACCAAGAAATTGCAATTTGCAAGATTTGAAAAAATTACTAACTAATTGTCAACCACAATATTTTATTACTTCTATTATACACGGTGAAATAAAAAGTTCTTTCTTTTTCAAGCCCTTATAAAAAATATACGGAAAAAAATATGAAAAATAAGTTTTTCGCATACATAGAGAAAACAATTAATTTGTGTTTTCTTTTTCCTTAATTTTAATGATTTTTTATTATCATTTGTTTATCCAGAAACAAATTGAATTATTCAGTAAACATTTAATATTTTGGTTTAGTACTTAATTATCAAAAATAGAAAAAACAAAGACACTTTAAGCCGTTATGATTGCCTTTTAGTGCGTAGTATATAGAAATGGCAGTAGCATTTTTTTACATAATGTAACGCTACTTTTGCATGTTTCTTCTCAACGGCCCATTGTTTATTTGATTAGTTGCCTATTTACACAGTAAGTAACGTAATTAATTCGTTAATTAATTAATTTATTATTATAAAGTAGGATTTTGCGCATTCGTTCGTGAATATGCATACATTACGTGACTTGCCTACATTTATATACGTATAAATCTCTATGCATTTGTGTTTTATCTGTTTTATTTTATTTATTTATTACGTATTGTGGCTTAAAGATGAAATTTTAGGATAAATATAAAGGAGCGCAGTCGTAAATTTATGCTTGCCAGTTTCTTTTGCGGTATTTGCAAATAAATTCTCTCTTATACAGGGAATTTCGCGAGGAAAGAATTTTAACCTCGCATAACCTTTCGATCATCGAAAGTAATGCACCCCTAACCTCAACAAAGCTAACCTAATCTAAGTTATTCAAAAACTAACCTAATTACCTCTATAAAAAGTAAACCCTGTCTAATTAGACCATTTCCTTCCAACTTAAAATAAAAGATGCCAGCAAAAAGGAACGGTGCAAAGGGAACACTGAAAAGGGTTGAAAAAATGAAAAAGAAAGAAAGCGGAAAGACAGTATATAAATTGTAGCGGGTATACCTAGTATCAAAAAGATTTGTTTATTTATACGGTCGCGTTCGTTTGAATAAAGTAAAAGTGGATTTTATCAGATAGCGCACCGAAGGAGAAAAAGAAGTAGTAGAAGTACCACTTGGCTCTTCCACATACACACACACACACACACAAACGCACCAACCGGAGACAATAAATAGTTTCTTGGATGTCGCGCGATTTTTACGCCAAGGGGTGCGCCCCAACTCCATCCGACAAACTCTTCTTCTTCTTCAACTTCTTCATATAGCTGAGGCCATAGCTTTGGCTTCGACTTCGGCTTCGTCCTCTTCTTTTTCTTGTTTCTTCTCTTCTCCACTTTTCGCTGCTGCTGCTGCTGCTGATGCTCTTCTTTTCTTACTCGCTGGCCGCCCTTCTCGCGCAAGACTCTTCTTCTTCTACTTCTTCGAGAGCGAGTCCTCTTCGCGTTCGCTGATTTATTGTCGCGATATTACGCTCGACGTTCCTCCACAGAGTGTTTGCTCGCAAAAAATCCAAATAAATAAATGCACAATGCACGAGAAACTCTTTGTAAATAATAAAAAATAAAAAATGAAAGACTTCATGCGCCAATAAGTGCTTCACTATAATACTAAGTACTCTATCTTTTATCGTGCGCAGCTATGAGGTTGCATTTGTTTATTTGTCTGTTTGTTTAATGTTGTTATAAGTAACGTTGCTTTTAAAATAAATGTTGAAGTTGGAATTACAATCCTTCACTAAAAGATTTATCAAAAAAAAAAACTTTTTTGTTTTTTTTTTGAAAAATGAAAATAAACAACTCCGTTTCCTGTATGAACGATAAGTTTCATTGTAAAATTAGTGATTAATTTATTATTTTTTATGAAAATTGTGAAATTAATGCCGCAAATTGATTTTTAGACATATTTAGAACTATTAGACTTTATTGTGAGCATGGGGAGTTTCGTTTTTATAATTTAATTTAAAGTTTTAACTTTTTTTAACTTTTAAAAATCAAAGGCAAGAAATGAAAGAAAAATTATTTTATTATCTAATAACTCGTCAAATTGTTAATAAATCATAAACAAATCATAATTTATTACCAAAAATTAAAATTACTAAACAATATAATAAAAACGAAATAAATACATAATTTTAATGATAATAATTAATCACAAAACCTATAAAAACAACAAATTTAAAGTCACATTTAATTAATCACCCTAAAATCCAATATACCACAAATGCAAGTACAATTTTACATTCACTTCACCACAAAAACAAGTCTAAAAAACTTCAATAACAATAAAACAACATTTTTAAACACACAATTATTTCGAGTAGTAATTAAGTGGACGTATAAGTGCGTAATCAAGCAAAGTGCAATAAGTGTATGAGTCCTCTGTCTCTGCATGTGTGTGTGTGTGTGTGAAAAAGAGGAACACCAGAAACCAAGATTCAAGTAGTGCTGCTGCAGTTGCTGCCGCGTCTGCTGAAGAATCACAAGGTTGCTGAACCCTCAAGGACGCCTCTGCGGACTCCTCGCGATGATGACGACAATGGGAGAAGAAGTAGAAGAAGAAGAAGAAGAGGCGAAGACAGCAGACTTCTCTGCAGAAGAGGAGAGCATCAAGTGGCGTAACATATCGACACACAAGCCATCGATCGATCGATCGCATAACAACAAATCAACAACTATATGTTGTTGTTGTTGTTGGTTGTTGTTGCTGTTGCATTGGAGAGTTACATAGAGCTGAGGAAGCAAGTGAGGATTGAACCGATGGAGGGCCAAAAGAGCACTCTCGGCAAACTATAATGCCTTGCTTTGGCTGCCGGCTGTTGCTGCTGCTGCTGCTTGCTGGCTATGGCCGTTCGTTGCCTAGATTGCTAGTGGTATAGATTGAAACCGGCGGCACCGCGACCGATCGACAACTAGCGCGCGACATTTTTTTCTTCGGCTGCATGCAGCTGTTACTGCTTCTGCAGTCTGCTGCTCCGGTCCCCGTGTGCTTTTGCACTGCATATTCTTCTCTGCTCTTCTGTTATAAATACTCTTTTCACTTAACTACTTGCACTACCACCGCAGCCACTTATAAACTTCTATTTACTACTTCTGCACTAGTCTAGTAAGCGCATTCTGCAAACGGTCGCATGATTTTCACATACAGGGTCTTTCTAACTAACTTACAATGCAAATTTTGTTATAATGTCATTACAGTTGTTATAGTCAAAGAAAAAAACTAATTTTGATATGGTTTTTTTCTTTTTTTCTTTGAAAATATGAATTCCAAATCCAAAGTTTTGGAAATTTTGGAGAAATAAATAAATAAATTGAGATGCTGATTACTTTTGGAAAAAAAATTTCAGACCATCTTCAACTACAAATATCTTTTTTCCTTTTGTACTTGAGTAATATTTTGTGCTATTTCACATACACGTACAACTCCCAAAATCAAAATTCCTCTAAATTTTATTGAGATTACCAAAGCCAAAATACCATTTCTTCCAAAAGTTTAACGGTCTGGTAATGAAGTATGCTATAATTTAACGCACTTTAATATTGGAAGCATAATGACAAAATTTGTTAGATAATGATTAAGAAATCCTAAATTCTAAAAAATATTGCCTAAATAATTATCTTTCCTTCCAAAAGAGGAACTCCGTAAAATGTTTTCAAATGTTGCAAAGAACAAATTTTGAAGAAAATGCAGCAAAATTTAAAACAATGAAAAAAATTGCTCAATAAGTAAAGTAACCTTTGAGAGAAATGTTTCTAATAAGTTTTACATTGGTTGTCAGACCCAGATGGCTTATAAAAGAAGATGAATTCCTTTTAATTTTCGTTTGGAATTAGAATTTTTTTGATATTTTTTTTTTTTGTAAAGAATTAATTAATTTTATAAAAAATAAAAAGGATGAAAGCTTAACATCCTGTATGGTATTGTGAGTGTATCGAAGTGTAAGTTTCAGTGCATGCAGCACTTTTCGCTGCCACAGGATTATCTTGTGCAGCCTCTGCTGCTGCTTAGAGTTGCGAGAAGAAGAACGTCCTTGTCGTGGTCATCCTTGACCGGCAAAAAAGTTGTTCGCTCTGTCGTACCAGAAAAAGAAGAGAAAAACCAAACGACGAGTAATGTAACGTTGCGATAGTACACACACTATACATGTACATGCAGCCAGCAGACTCGAGACAATTGTTTCCACTTTTCTCTTATTCTTATTATTCTTTATTGTATACAACTATACCTATAAAGAGAAGTCGACTAGTAGAATTTGCATTTTTTTAATTAACACCGCTTTTTGCACACTTTCCTTTGCAACTACTTATCTCTTCTTCGTCGTTACGTTTCGTCTTTCTTCATTATTCCTTATATACTCGTACTAGATTTCGTTGTTGAATTAGTTTTCTATATAGTTAATTGGCAAATCTTATTTGCCATTGCTAAATGCAAGAAAAAAAAAATAAAGCAAGTAATTTAAAAGTTACTGTTAATTAGAATCGTTTCAGTTGTTTAGGCAATTTAAATGCATAAATGTGTAGATTGTGCTTTAAAAGCGGAAAATTCAGGTTAAATATTTACTGAAGATATATGTATGGTATATACTAATAAGCAGTAAATAAAGTTATTTGCGCCATTTAATTTATTTGGTTTCCTTAATTACGCGCGATGCGTCTAAAACTGTCAATGTTTTACTTCAAGTCTAACGGTTATTGGCTTTCTAATATTTCATAAATTATACTCTTATCTCATTTCATCATTAAGTCATTTAAGTGAATTTTTATTCCTCGGGAAGGAGCGTATTACCATTGCCTGCTTCTTCGGTAAAATCGTCGGTTCGATATTAAATAATTTAACAAATTAATAAGTACATTAGTGGTTATCTAAAAACCATGTTGGAATTTCGTCTAAAGACTCCAAAGGTTTCGTTTCTTGTAATTATTGGAGCATGATAACTTTTTCACATTCTTTTGATAAATTATTTCACTTCAAAAATCGTTCCTATTCCACGAAAAGAACTATTATTTAATATTTCTTTTTTATTCTAATAAATTAATTCAATTGACTATTTAGGTCTTAATAATTTAAATTTTAAGAGTTCTATTGTTTTTAAATTAAATATTATATTTATTTAACTTTTAATAATTTAATTAATTCAATACAGATTTTTCCAAAGCGAATTATTATTTTCTAGTGGAATCTAGAGTCATCTAACTTAAAGTAACCAAGCTTTCAACTAACTAATAGGTTATGTGAGGCTCGACGCAATGACAATATGGCGGTTGAAGGACTTAAAATCTAGTTAACATAACTTAATTCTTATCAATTGTTCTCCTCTCATTCTAAATATGAATGAAAACGGTTTAAGTGAAAAATATAATTTTTTTAAATACTATAATAACATTTCCATTTTAATGAAATTAAATTAAAAAAAAAACTAAGGAAAAGGCATTGTCCTTCAAGCGCGCCAAATTGGAAGACGCCTTCTGACAAAGATACACGCGATTTACTAGTCGTTAAAGTTAATTTTGGTTGTCATAGCTTAAATAACAGGTTAAATTAAAAAAAAAAATTGCATTACAAGATCGATATAGTTTATTTAGTTATTTTATTTGAAATTAAAATTTTGATTGTGTAATTTAGAAATAAATAATAAGGGTACTGGTTAAAACATTTTTATCGTTTTGTATGCCAACTAAAGAGTTTTCTTATTATTTTGCAGAGGAAATGCCATGGAAACGTCAAAACAAAAGAACGGCAGCTTCGTAACCCGTTGGTTTCGCGACCTGCGCTCCAGCAGCAGCAGCGATATCAGCGGCAGCAAACCCGATCACTTCAAGACGCTTAGTGGTGCGTCAGCGAAAACAAAATCGAACGACAAAACGCGTGCTTTCGATACGATGCAATGCAAATCGCAAAGCAAATCGAAAAGAAGTGCAGTGGTGTCGCGATCGCAGTCGACGCATTTAATAAACTGCAGTGTCAAAGGACATTACATCAAAAACAAGAAGGCATCTAGTGACCACCGAAGATTCTCCTTCAACGACCACGCTGAAAATCCGCGTAAAAGGTATGTCTTTAAATTCCCATACTCAGTGAATAAGTCTTATGAATAAGAGTCTTCTCTGAACTTTTAATTAATTAATTATTATTGGAAAATAAATCAGTGAAAAAACATATTAGAAGATAATAAATCAGTAAGCCATGGTTAATTCTTTTATTTTTGCAAATAAACAACTGCAACAACAACTAATGGAAAAGGCGATTGAGGAGAAAGCTCTTATTGTTTATAATTTTTTTATTCGGTTTGTAATTATTTATTGCGCGATTAACAAAAGTGTTGAATTGATAAATTAACGCGTGTGGTCGCTTTCGCTAATCAAGATTTATGCTCCGCTTATGAATAATTAGAAGAGATTTTTTTTCTCGGAAGAGAAATCCTGTGCACCTTTTCGGTAAATACTAAATAAACATTATTAATAATATCGTCGTTATGGCACCACTCTTCCCTCTCGCGTAAAACTCACGTATAATCCTAATTTATGCGATCGAGAAGGCCAAATTGCGGTATTTTCTCGGCTCTCGCTTTGGCTTCGCGCCCGTCCATCCTCGTCCGCAGCCAAACAGCAGTCTCCGTTGTACTGGTGGGTATTTATTCATCAAAGACGGATGGAGACTCCTGGAGTTCACGCGGGTCACACCAGATAAATGAAAAATAACCGAAAAAGAGAAATTTCCTTATGATATGCGACCACTGCCTCCGCGTCGCTGACTTTGTTGTTCTTTGTCGCCGTTTTGCGTAATAACTTTTGTATTTACCATATTACGAAATTTTAAGTACTTCTCCAGTGCCTACTTCTCTTTGTTTTGCCTTTAAAAGAGTACCATCTTGGTACCATGTTGGTACTTTTAATAATTGCTTAATTGTTTATTGTTATCATAATAGGAACCTTAAAGTTTATTTTGTTTGGACATCATTCATTATTTTGTGATGTACCAATTACAAACAAATAATTGTTGATACAAGGAACGAAATTGAAGCTTTGAAATAAATTGAGAATACAATAGAGAAATTATTTATTTTGGAAAAACATTGCCAGTAGTTTTAATAATTTGATAATTAAATTTTATCTAAAAAAATGTTGGTTTTGCTTGCTGTAAGAGGATATTTATCCTTTTTACACTGAAGACAGAAAATAAAAGATGGTAGAAAAATGAAAACTTTCTTAAACTCTAAAATATAAAGACACATTTATAAAATTTAATTATTATTTTTTAATTAAGGGTAGACAATCTATTACCATTCGAAATATAAAATGAGTTGCTTAAAGTCATGGATTTTAAGTCTATCATGGCGTTATAACTTCAAAATTTTTTGCTATTAAATGGTAACAGCATTAAAAACTAAGATCAGAGTGATATTGTATTGTAATAAACTTTTATAGTTAATAACAATTAATTGCTTGAATTTTTCATGTTCATTTAAAGTGTTTACTTAAAATTTAGGAACTTATTGAGATTTGATAAAAAAATCGGAAATCTTTTCTCGAAAAATCAGACAAATTGTAATCCTTTTATTTATTTAAGATTTAAGAATAGAAAAAGTAATAATATAAGCCCGATTACAAGTAGAAAGAAGCAAACGTATTTGTTTCAAATAAACGTTTCTTTCATTGGCAATAAAATTTTGAAATTCTTTTAAGAATAAACTCAGGATGGTCCCTAGAATGCAAAAAAAAATTGAAAAAATGCGGGGTTGTCTTTTAAAAATCAAAAGTTGGGGCCATTTCCGGTAAAACCGGAAGTGATGTAAAAATGTCATCTATACAGTCCAATTGGAAATGTTGTCTTTTATAAATATACCAAATTTAGTAATTATCGGTGTATAAATAAATGTATGGCAGGGGTGGAAGTAAAATTTGTGTCACCCGGTATAAAAAAAAATAATTATTATTATAGTTTGATGTAAAATCAGTAAAACATTTAATGGATTTTAGTTTCTTCTACATATTTAGAAGAAAACAAAAAAGGTTCAAGGTATAATGACAAATCAATCGCATTAAAAGTTAGATATTTTTTTTAATAATCATTTTAATTACAGTTTTCTTTAAATTATAAATAAAAACAAATAATATAAAAAGAAGCAAACTAATTTTATTTTAATTTTTCAATTATAAATATTAATCAATAAATCCCATTTACAGTTGTCTTGATAAAATAACTGTTGACATATTTAGTTCAGTAAACTATCTGTGTTTGCATTAAAGGTAAACATGGAATACTATAGACAAATTTACTTATATAAATAAAAATGTGAATTCTTAGAAGGATCATCGACTTTGGAGCCGTTAATTAGAGATGAAGCGAAACTGCATTCCTTTTAACTCGAATCCGTACATACTACTCTTATGTATTCTACTCGTTTTTCATCTTAAAAATCAAATCTGTTCTCCAGTATAAAACATTTGACGTGTAGAAGAAGTAAATAAATAAGGAAAATAAATGCTGCTCAATCTTTATTGCTTTATCAGCTTTCTGAAAAGTAATATTGTATTTATTTCATTTCGTTTCATTTCTACGGTTCTCGTCGTTGCATAATGAGCCATTTTATTTCATTGTTAATTAGTTAAAATTTTTATTACTCCGTCATTACTTTTACTTTTTTATTATTTGTTTTCTAGGATTGAAACCAAGAATTTATCGTTATTTCTTAACGGGCTTTAAATAATCACCTGAAGGAATTTTTATAATTTTTATGAGCTTTAAGTTGAAAATTTTAATATTTAAATTAAGCATCAGTGACTTTTTTGTTTTATGATGTTTTATAATCATCATAATTACTGACAACTGATAATGAAACATAATTATTCTTTAAATAAAATTTTAAATTTTAAATGCCTCTATAGTACCCACTATAAAGATTGTCATTTTATGTCTTTTATTATAACAATATAATTGTGCTAGTTGGGTTTGCTTTGATTAGTTGTAATGAAAGAAACAATTAACATTTAAAGAGAAAAGGCCAAGGAATCCTTTTATTATTTCTCTGTTGTTCTTTATGTAAGTATAAGCGTAAGATAAATGAAAAATAATAAAAATTGGAAACCAATTTGAAACAAGAAGAAAACAGACATTTAAATCATTATATTATATTGGGTCATGCGCAACTCCGAAGATTTACATTGCTTCATTTAACATTTATTTTCGAACGGAACAAATATTTGCCATTATCCTTGAAAGAGTTTACCGAAGGAGAAATGGTAATTTACATTTTACGCCACTTAAGAATCGCCTATTTAATGATCAAATATTAATTTCGGTAACGCTTTGTTTAATCGCCAATTATAAAGAGCAAAAAAAGCAAATAAATAAAAACAAAACTAAATATACCATTAAGCTCATGTCAAATTGATGTCAAAACATATTTTTAATTAAAACCTTTATCCAACGACCTGTTTTTTTTTTCATGTGTAACGTGAAACAATTTTTTTCTTCTTCTTCTTTATTTAAATTTATTTACTTATAATATATGTAGTACAGGTACTAATTAACAATGCGCGTACAAGAAGAGGGATTTAAATGTTGCAGCGTGAATTATTTCACTTAGGTAGAGGCGTGTTTAGTTTGGTCGGTGCTGGTGATTCGAAATATTTATTAACTTTAATGAATAATAATTCTCGCACTTTACACTGTTGTAGAAAACGACTACTGTGCTGCGAGGAGCAGCGCGCTTACCGTAATAATTAATTATATAATTTCTAGGTAGGCACACACACACACACTCAGTCATTTAAGGCCTTATTTAGCGGCAAATCAGAGGTGGCAATCTAAGATCACCTTGATTTATGTCTTCTTCAGCCATACTCTGCTTCTGTGCTTTCCTTCTGTAATATTTATTTATTTTAACGACTGCCCTCCGTTAATTAATCCGCAGTGAATAATTTTACATTAGGATGTAGCTGTTTGAGCGATCACAGTTCTGATTTTTTACTGTTTTTAAACATTAACCTAATAATAAATAACAAAGGTCTACAAATGAGTTTTTTTTTTTTGAGTTTACTGCATGAATTCTGATGGTAGATGCCAAAAGACATTAAATTATCCATTCTTAGGTTTCTATGTTTGCTTTTGCCTTTTTGCCGCGCACTTAAAATTTATTTTTGGTAAACTGGAAAACATGGATAAAATTTTATTTTGAACTTTGATAAAGAAAGAAAATAAACAGTAAATATTTTTAAATTGAAGTGGAGAAAATTGGATGTTATGTTGTCCTCGCTCTAGAAATGGATACCGCGGAAAATAATTTCAGGCTAACAAAAAAGACATTAATAATTTATTGAAATGTTGATTTTGCTAAAGAATAATATTATGCTCTACATAATTCGCTTGAAAATAAAAAAATCAAAAGGGTAACTTTTAATAAAAATTTATTTTTTCATATATTATAAAAATGGACGCCGCGCATCTAAAACTTAAGTCATAGATGAAATTTATTTTTGATTTTGTTAAAGATCAATATTTTCCTTATAAAATAAGAGTAAAGGTTAAAAAAATATTACGGGGTGACTTTTCAGAAAAGTTGACATAAACCCTTATTGTGCCTACACGCAAAAAGAGCAGACACGATGCCCTTAAAAATTATTTCTGGAAAACCGGAAAGATATAAATGATATTTTCTTTTACATTTTGATAAAGGACAATATGTCCTTCAATTAAATCGCACCTATTAAAAGAATAACAAAAAATCGTAACGACATTATACAAGAAAAACCGTAAAAGTAATGAAAATCGTTATAATTATTGTTTTTTAACTATTTTTTTTATTTTATATTTTTGTATAATTAAAAATCTTTAAAAAAAAAAAAAACTTTGAAGATGTGCAAAAATATTTCAGGCAGCAATTTTAAAGTAAATTATGAAAACGTCTTAAAAATTCATAAAATTACTCCGGTTCTCCTAAAGCAAACTTTCTTAAAAAAAGTTTTTCCTTAACAGTGACGAACAATACATTAAAATTTCACATTCAAATCGCAGAAACAAAAATCGCGTTGTCAGGTGTAATGGTTTTCTGCTTTTATAAATAATTTGGAAATAAATTATTAGAAAACTTTAATTATTTTGAATAATGTATACTATGTTGCAAATGCAGTGAATTGAAAAAAAATCAGGAATAATGTTAAAATAATTATCTTTAAGGTTACATAACTAGAGAAAAGATTTTTAAGTTGATCAAGTCTCGAAACTGTTTTGGTGAAATTACAAAATTTCATCGTTCAAAGTTATCTGCTTTCAATTGATTTCAAAAGCAAGTCTTTTTTAAACAATATTTCATAAAATTTGATCGGTTTAAAGTTTAAAAAATATACGGGTTATTTAAAAGACTTGTTTAGACTTGCTACTAGGTTAGGTTATTCAGCTTTGGTTAGGTTGAATTAGATTAGGTTGGGTTAGGTATGTCCCTGGTGAGAAAGTCAACTACTATTTAGGCATATTAGTTTAACATTTCACCAAAATACGTACATAAACATGAACGTCTGGAATCAGGGCATTAAGAATTAATAACAATAATATCTTCACCTCCTGGATTTCCGGTTTTATTATATATTTTTTTAAGAATTTTATTGAATCACCACTACGGCTACATTAAAGATTAGCTATCAAATTACTTTTAAAATGGAAAATGATTGTTATTGCTCTGCCACAGTTATAAATTATAACTCTTTGTGAAAAAATGACGTATAATTGTTTATAAAATATTAACTTAATAAATCATGGATCTTAGAACAAAATATCAATTAAAGGAAGTTTGTTATTGGAAAGATAACACAATTCACTCCGTACATCTCTATATATGGGAAACAGAGTCATAATTTTCGCGCACGCAATTAGTCGCCTTCTCTCTATCATTATCGTCATTATTATTAATGCACAAACTGCTGTTTATTTAAATACACATTTAATAGCTCGTCGAACGTGTAATTTACTTGTTAATGCAAAATCGTTCGCGCGCGATTTCGGCGGCATCACGCGAGTTGAACGCTCTGTACGCCAAACTACTCAATGTTAAACGACGAAATCGAAGGACATTTTCTTCAAATCTTAAATTATGAACGAAATTTGATATTAATAATTTAATTATATTCACTCACGTGGGTTTCGCGCAAATTCATATTGAATGAGAAAAAAAAACTGGAATCTAGATGGACACTTATTGATTAAAGTAAAGTCAGTTTTTTAACTACTGTCTATTTTTATGTAAAGTTTTCAAGTTTACGCTGTTAATGTCGATTTGAGTTTTGTAGTTCTGTTTTTTATTGCATTTTTGTTTTGTTTTATAAAAATACGCTTGGAGGTATATTTTTGAAGTCGGTGTTCAAGGCATGTTAAATAATAATTATAAAGTAATTATTACCGACTAATAAATAGTCATTATGCTTGTTAAATATACATTCCTATAATCCGTCAAAGATTTTTTTTCTGCAGAAACAAAATTCTGCGAAATTATATTTATTGCTTGTTTTTTGGTTGTTTTGAATATTTAATGGCATATTTTGCGAGGAATTTTATGTTTCTTTAATTAGCTTTTTGCATATCTATCAAATTTGCCAATTTTAATATATACTGAAAATTTATCTGAGAATTTAAATTTTTGCTCTCAGTAAATTATTATTTAATATTTATTCAGTATCTTTGAGTTAAGGAGCATTTGTAACTACTTTTACAATTATTAAATTTTTTTATTTAAATAAATTTTTATGTGGTGAAACCAATTCTGGTATTAGTTTATTTTAGTCACCTACTTTTCTAATAATTTCAAAAAGTAATCAAAAATCTATCAATTTGGTTTATCGAATTTCCAAATTGTTATTGAGTTATTGTAAGTAATAAATTTGTATTTTCCTAATGGTGTATCAGATATTAAATAATATCATTAATTTATCAAAAAATGACTTTCAAAAGTTTACAGTTATTGAATGAAATAACAAATTTACTTTATTCGGAAGTATCGGCAGCAATCATCAGTTTATTTTATTCAGCGAAATAATAAAATAATTTTAATTTACAAAATTAAAATTTTGTATTTTGGTCTCTTTCAAAAAATAACTTGACTAAAACTTGATAAAAAAAGTTGCTGTATCCAAATTTTCCACTCCTGTCTTTTCTGAAAAAAAAAAATGCCTTAGAAATAATTCGAAATTTATTCCTTTGTAATGATAATTTTATAGTTCTTGTTGCTAATTGACTTTTATTAATTGAATTATTATTTTTAATTAATTTTCTAATTGAATTGAGTTATTTATATGTTTAAGATATCTACCCAGGCATTTTATTAATTATTATTTTAATATGCAAATTATTCAGTTGTCGGAAATAAATAATTCAAAAATAGATTTTATTAATTAAAAAAAAATTGTACATTTTCAAAATGATAAACTTATCCTTGGTAACTAATATCATGGTATGGAACATCTTTTTTTTAAGAATTGAAGGAATTTTAATTTAATAATTTTACAAGTCTAAAAAAATATTTTCTATTTTAATGCATTTATCCTAATACGAGTAGTCAAAAAATCCAAAAATATTTATTCATTCTTAGCTACCAAAGTTTGTTTGTGCCTGGTTGACATCGACAAAAATAATAGATATTGACCTATAAGCCTTAGGATGGATACCGCACACATAAAAATTATTTCTAGGAAACTGGAAAAACATGGAAAAAATTTACTTTGAATTTTGTAAATAACAGTAAAAATTTAAAAATCGAAATAGTGAATTTTGAGAAAATTTGATTTAATGTTATACTCGCCTTAGAATTTGACACCGCGCACTTAAAAAATATTTCGGGACAACAAAGTGGGCATAATTAAAATTAAAATTTAGATTTTGTTAAAGAATAATAACCCCAATTATAAAATTTGAGTGAAAATTGAAAAATCGAAAGGGTAACTTATAATACAATGGTTTCCGAAAAACCGGAATGATATAAATAATATTTTCTTCTTCATTTTGATAAAGGACAATGTATCCTATAAGTTAATAGAAAAATGAAACTCTACAACGAGAATATGATGATTGATTGCATTCAATCCATAAAGAAAGTCCATAAAAATCCGATAAAATCATTAAAAATATTTATTTTCTATCTTATATATAAAAAAAACTCAGAAGTTCAACAAAAATATCTCCAGTTGTAATTTAAACTTAAATTATGAAAAAAAAATTAGCAATTCTTTAAATTGTTTTAGTTACCACAAAGCAACTTTCATAAAAAAATAAAAAATAAAAATAAATCCCTTATCAGTTTTGAATGAAACATTAAAATGTCACATTCAAGATCCAGACACAAAAATCACAAATTGAATTGATCAATGTAACTCATAAAAAAAATGTTATTGTTACACAATTTAGCAAAGATTTATCAAACAAGGAAAACCCATAGAAAATGTGTAGCATTGAAACAGTAATACCGTTCAAAAAATGTCAATCACAATTTGCAATGCATTTCAATAACGAGCAAACTTAATGGTGATAACTAAGTAATATCATTAATATCAATGCAGAAGCGGCAATTAACTGCGAACGCACGCGATATGCGATAATTACAAACGCACCGAGCGAGTACAGCCAGCCAGCTTGCGTTCCCAGTTCAAGTCCTGTCCCTCTGTAATCACGATAAAAGCGCAGCACTTTGAGCAAAGTAAAAGGATTTGCTTTATGTGCATTATGAAAGATTTCCCATTGTCCTTTGTGCACATTTAGCATTTACATCATCGGCGGCCCCCAACACACATAATCTCTCTCTGCACCGCCAACAACAGCAACAACAATACCTTCAATCGACTGACTGCAACGAGCGCACCGAGAGGAGGCTTATGCACACGCGTGCATTTAAGATGCACGTGTGCGTCATAATAAATAGTAATGCAATCAAGTGAAAACGAGGACCGAATGTGGTTGTTACATGGCGCTCGCTTTATATCATTATCATTACCGATGCGCGTTGCATAAGCAACGTCCTCCTCATAGTATAATAATAATGAGACACATTCTTTCTTCGAGCACTTCTTCGCGGCTATTTTTTTCTCTCCACTGCTAGACGGCTGGAGAGATGTGTCCATCGCAACAATTTTCAATTAATTCACCTTTCTTTAAATGGGCTTTTTGTAGATGCATGTACCGAGAATGTCTAATGGGTATTGATGAGAGTACCTATGTGTCTAGTGTTTGATGCTGCAAGTCTCTGCATTTTTTTCCTTTTACAACGCTTTTATTCAATTGTCCGTTTCGTATATTTACTTGTTATTCATACAAGTTACATTGTATGTCTAGTATATGTATAAACTCTTTTATCTTACCGGTCAAATCGGCCGTCTCATTTTCACTTTTCGTTTGTTTATTGACATGTCAAAATATACACCTGTCGGTCTTTTGCTTTACTGATTCTGATGGATTCTGAATGCTTTTTTTTGTGATGGTCCTTTATTTCATACTGAAGTGCTACGTTTCGGTTTCATCATTTATTAAAGTGTAAACAGTTATTCTGATTTTGGTGTTATTATTAAACGTCTTTGATAATTACAAAAAATAATCTATATACTACAGCAAAAAAAGTTTTGACTTTCGGATTGCGAGCTTCTCTAATCTCTATTCTAAATTAATACTATTTCTGTCCTAAATTGTATCATACATTTCAATTTTTTTTTCTATGCAAATACAAATTACTTCAATACATTATATTGAAACTTATAAATAATTATACTTAATTTTAAATTTGGTTCCAAATTTCATACTTTTTACATTACTGTTTGAAATCAAATACAAATTTTGTTGCAACGTCACTTTATCCTTAAGTAAGAATTGTCAAATTTTATTAGGCTGGTAACAAATTTTTTGTATTTCTCCGATGTTTTTTAGACGGATGGACTTCATTTTTTTAAATCTTTTTTGACTAATTATGACGAACTGATAAAATAAAATTGATTTTAAGTGCTATCAAATCTTATATATTAGATGAAGCATTGTTTTTCAATATGGAATGATTAAAATCCTTTAATGCCAGGTTGCACCGTATTACCTGTCACAACTTAAACGTCCCTTAACTTAGATTTTCAACTTAAGGGTTAGATTCGGTTGCACCGTAAGATAATCGACACTTAAAATGAGCAA
>JASKGO010001452.1:0-51375 GCA_030556065.1 Holobus sp. GC000080
TTCTTTCTTTTAAAGGAGTTATGTTGCATGACTCATAAAGCTGTGCATTAGAGGGATTATAAATAAAATTTCTGGGGTTCCGTAGTCGGGTAATTTCTCGCAAAGCGATACGTTCATATATCTACCATGAAAATGAATTTATTTAATTTTAAAAATCTTTGACATAATGGTAACAAAGAATCGAATTTAATGAAAATTTACATAAAAACCTATTGATTTTAGCATTACAATTGATAAAAATCAAGTTATTTTTACCATTATCTAATAACAAAAGCACTAAACAACCAGAACAATTTTAACTAAAACCCGTAACATTGCTACACTCATTATTCTTATTTTCCTACTATTCCAATAGTAAAAGTTTAATTAAACTTTAGGTTTTGGAACCTCAATGGCATGTCGTTTATCGCAAGTAAAGGACACCGTGATTGCGTATCGAGTGCCATCGGTAACGCGTTCAACGAAATGCGTGTTTTCCGCGCCCGAAGAAAACATGGAAACCCGGCCTCTTTTCGGCTCAACTGTGATATTTGTTGGATTTCCATTTTCATTAGTTTCGATGAATATAAATCGGCCTCCTTTAAAGTCGACACCGTAATCCGACAAGTACAATAAAGATGTGTAATGAAAAGATTCATAAGTTTCCTGCAAACAAAATTTTTTTTTTAAACTAAATGCAAAATAAATGTAAAAAATCAATACTTTATCAACGTGAACATTCCAATATTCATCGTGTATATTCTTGGGATCCTTATTAGTCATCTTTGAAAAGAATGTGGGATGTGTTAAATAAAGACTATTCACATCAAGTTCAAAAACTTGGGCAATAGCATGTTGAATCTTTTCCTTGACCAAGGCATAAATTTTCATATTTTCTTTGGTATAAACAAGCTTTACAGCAGACATTGAGTTAATATTTACAAACTTGTCTTTGACTGAAAGGGCTCCTGAATGAACATCTAAAATAGATGCTCCACCATCAGATCCACCAAACTCCATCGCTGTTTTCACCATGGCCAACAACATGGCACTTTCATAGGAAGATATCAGCATGTCAGTTACATATCTCCCACAACGTTTTGGAATGCATAAAGGGAATGATTTAATATCATTAAAATACTCAGCATCACAATCAAGGTGTTGACCTCTGTTTTTTAAGTTGTCTTTATAGGCTGCCAGTACTGTTTCCTTGGAGCCTTTGCTGAAATACCAAATGTAGACTAAAACGCCAACAATTATGATTCCTCTGCTCCAAACCCTTTGATGGGGAAATCGTGGCATAGGACCATATGTTCTATAAAATATTTGGTATAGTAGTTGTTCAAATTCAAAGTTAAAGAATAAATTGTAAACTTACGGTACAGGTTTATCTTCCTTGGTTTCTTTTTTATCTTGACGCTCATTTTTGCGCTTGGTTGCTTGTGTTTCGGTTTTCATCTTTATTTTTCAAGTCTTGCTTTTCTTCAAATTGAATCAATCATTTTTTCTTTGATCATTTAATTCTTATCAAGGGTTGGTGTTGTGGTTGGAAACTGGTACTCTGCAACTGGACTAGCAACTAACAAGAATTATACAGGGTGGCTTATGCTTAGAACTACCAAATTAGCTCCAGAAGGTGGACTATAACTTCCGTTCAGGGGTGATAAGTGGCTTTAAAATAACATTAAATGGAAATAATTAAGCATTTTCCAAAATTAACTAAATAATCTCAAGAATTCCAAGTCTAAGAAGTTTACTATAGTATTTCTAACAAATTCAATTATATTTTTCTCGATTGACCCCGTATAATACAGACCGCCTGCGCAGTTGATATAAAAACTTAACAAACCCAATGATAAATCGCAAAATATCCCTAAAAGAGAAAAAATAAGTTAACAAAATACCAATAAAAATAAAAATAATTACTCTTTTATTTCTAGATAATGTAATTTTGACCTTAAACTATTTCTAAAATTGTTATCTACTAATTTTTCCAATGTTATTTCTTGAAAAACATCGCTTCTACTAGTTTCCTTGAAACCCATTGATTCAAACATATGAATACTGATAGAATTATCCAGGGAAATTTTTACAACGTAATGTTGAATGTTCAACTTGACAATGCCATAATTAAGCATTATCAACATTGCCTCTATACCGCATCCTTGCCCTCGTGCCCATGGTTCAGCGATCATTATTTCGGCTTCTGCTACGAGAGCAGAATTACACTGTTCGTCGAACGAGATGAAAAATAAATTTGTATCACCAATCATGGAAAGTTCTTCGTTGCCGTCATTCTCTTCATACTTTTTTCTATCTAATATAATAAAAGTGCATTCTGAAAATTGCAAGTTTTATAATAGTCAATTTATACTATTTGAAAACAATAATTACTATTGTTGTCCATTTGCCAAGATTTTTGCATTTCATATTCTTGTTCCAATGTCAAAGGTTCTGAGGCAGTTAATCGCTGTAATTCTTCTGATTGCATCCATTGATGATACCTACAGAAAAAGTTCAATTTTAGTTCCTATTCTGGTTAAAATACAAATCATAGAATAAAAATAATTGGTTAGCCAGTATCATTTTGTAAATTGAAAAAATAAAAAAATTCGCATTTTGTTAGGACCAGCAGACGGATTAAAATTCTTTATGCTCTTAGATCCTAGCTAGACACTTTTTTGATTAATAACCAATGTATACAGAGAAAAGAACAAATTAATTTCAAAAACAAAAGTTGAAAAAGCAAACAAATTTAAGACAAACATGATACAACATTCTATGCTTGCTTAAAACTTAATGAAACTTACTTGGGAACGTGTTCTCTTCTGTAAGGAACCAATACAACTTTCTCTCCTAATATAATTGTGTTTTGTTTAATAATCATTTCACTTTTAATTAAATAAAGTTTTCAACAACAAAAGACGTGAACAAAGAACAAAACATCGATACTAATTTGACATTAGTGCTTTGACTTTTGACCACATTTGACAGCCGACCGAAAATGACAAATCAAACAAATACTCATGCGCAGTGTATGAATGTCACATGTATTTGTGGAGGGACAGCTGCTCATCCGAAATTCATCAATTTAAATATCGCTTTCGCCGATTTTCTCAATTTTAAACTATTTATCAATTAAAAGATGTGTCCAGAGTTGTTTTTTGGTAATCATACTTAAAAACAACCCTTCTAAAAGTGTGTAATACAACCCTGGTTAATAAACAAGTGATGATCAAATAATATTGATTGAGAAAATTTGAATGAATCATCCCTGAAGAAAACCCCGTGAAAATGTTACCGGAACCCGAAAACTTCGGAAGATATTTCCACGAACTCTTCCGGCAACATCTCGACAATCAAAGGTAATCTGTTTCGGTTTATTTATATAAGAAATGGAATCTAAGTTTTCAGAAGGCGCCAAGACTGGAAGAAGATTAAGAAGAAGTGCAAATCCAGGATTCGCACCAAGCCGGAACTGTTAACAGACACCGAATTTCAAAGTCCTATCGAAATGGAGTTGCCAGTGAATGCATCTGCATTTGCCATGTTTGCCAGCATTCGCCTTGCAATATTGGACAGATGGATGAGGCATGCTAATCACGAGTTTCTTCAGAGCAGTGGCAGTGTTCCCTTGCCTGACCAAAGTGAAATTGAAAGTGAAACTGATGACAATACGCAGAGCAGTACATACGTTCCACTCAAGGTTTCCAAAGTTGTTGGTCTTGGCTTGAGATCTGTTTTTGAACTCATCAATGAGAGTCGCAACAGCCATCCAAAGCTATGTGCCAAGGCTCTGGGTGCTTTATTGGATGTGTTGCAAGGACAGAGTCCTGAAGGATTGAAGAGTGAACCCAGTGATGTCATAGATCCATTGTTTGAATTGCTTTTAGACTTGGCCACATTGCATGGTCCTGAAAATACCTATCCCAATGATGGCACTCACTTAACTGCCATTGCCTGCGCTTGTTTGCTTTCCCTGGTTGTTGTCAGAGGCGATACCGGGAAATATTTAGCTGCAACTGCTGCTCTGCTGATGTGTCCACGGGCATTGGCCATGCAAAATATTCAGGTGAGTACAGATTTTTATAAAAACTCGTTCAATCAATAATAATTAATTTTAAAATCGTATAAAAATATAAAATAGATGCCGATTGTGTTGACCGCTTTGCAACGGAGTGTGCATGGCGTCTTGCTAGGAAAAATATTGCGACCCGAGTGGATTTTGCAAGGCATTCCTGAAAAATCACTGATGGAGACTTTTCAAATCCGTATGCCAGCCGATATTCAAAATACGGTCTTGGTTTTAAAGTCTCTGGCTTGTGATGGTCAATATCTGTACCTTTTAACATCTAAAGGACTTTTTAAAATAGGGTCGGGTTATGGAGGTACCTTAAAAGGTCACGTATACAATTGGAAGCCTGATTTTTATCCCAATGATAAAGGCATTTTATTATATTGTTCTGTGAGTTTCATTAGATTACTTTGTAATTTTAAAACTGATTTAACATCTTATGCAATTATTGCAGGGAAGTCTCTTTTTAAAGTTAACAGCCAGAAAGGGTGTGGAAATTTTAATTGTTGATAAACAAACCTTGCTTATCACTGGAACAGTAGGTCTTCAAGCTCGTGATTCCATAGCGAACGTTGTGTTTTCAGATGGAGAATATTTGGGCTCTATATCACCGGCTAAAGATGTAAGATTTCTTTTGGTCTTTTTGTATTTTTGTTTTGTTTGAATTTAATGTAATTTTTTTTAAGTTTGCTTAGTTCTATTTTGCTATAAATGCTTGCCAAATGTAAATAATATTTCGGTATATTTAGTTAAGCATGGTTTTAATTTGATTGTTTATTTGTTTTCTTTTGATTTTGGTTTTGTAGAGTAATTGTTTAGTTACTTGAACCCCTAAACTGATCAAGGAAATCTTTAGGATGGATTCGTAGTGCGCATGTTAAACCAATCAACAATTCCAGCCTCTTTGGTATCTGAATTGCCTTTAAAACTGGCCAGAAAGTGCGTGGAGGTGTTGGGCAGCGCCAGTTACGAAGAAGAGGCCCACACGTATTCTGTGAATCCAGGGAACGATGAAGAAGTGGCCACAATTTGCGGCGGCAAAGATTTCGGCCTGATAAGAACGACGAACGGTAAAGTTTTGTATTGCGGCAAGGCTGCTTCTTTAGGCATCAAACAAGCTGGCATTAGGACCACCAAATGGTCCGAACTGATCGTCACGAAAGCTCCGAAAGTGTCTCAGATTGCTGTCGGGCACGATGGACTGCACGCGATAATGTTAACCGATGACGGTTCGGTGTTTTTCGCAGGAACGGCTCGTCGCGGTGAAGACGGTGACCAAAATAAAGCTCGACGACAACCGAAACCCGTGAAACCGAAGAAGATCATGAAAGTAGAGGGTCAAACGATTGTCTACGCTGCTTGCAACAACGGCACCACCGCTTTGATTAATCGCGACGGGGAATTATTCATGTTTGGTAAGGATACCACACATGTAGATAGTTCTACAGGTATGCTGACGAAGTTGAAAGGGGAATTTATCGTGCAAGTGGCATTGGGCAAGGCCCATGCTGTTGTATTGAACAGTAAAGGACAAGTGTTTTCATTCGGAATCAATAATAAATTTCAATGCGGACGGGTTTTTGTTCCACCTAATAAAGAAGGTACGTAATTTGCTCCAAAAATCTGCATTTTAGTGATTTCTTCATTTAATTGTCATGTTTAAATTGTAGATGTTCCAGCACCAATAATTGCTATGGAAACATGCGGAAATCAAGATGAGCAAGATGCTTACGACGATGCAGAAGAAATCAACAAAGCAGTAGATGAAATTGAAATTCAAGCACAAGAAGCCGCCTCGCAAGGAAACAATGGTATCGATGCGGAAAACCATCAAATGTGCCCACCAGGAATGCATTCATGGGTGCACGACATGTGTATGATCTGCTCATCTTGTAGAGAATGCACCGGATATTCCATAAGTTGTTTATCTTCTATGCGACCAGACCGCAATCCTGGACAGTAAGTTTCCAAATTTTGATACCAAAATTCGTACTATTTATTTGTTATTTAAAGAAAATTATAATTCATTATAAATTGATTAAATTGCAGAGAGTGCGGATGTGGTGAAGGTGACAGCGGCTGTGCAGTTTGCGGTTGTTGTCGCATCTGTGCCCAGGAAAATGTCGACAATTCCGACCTGACCATTTTGGAACCCAGCGGAGCGGTAAATTTAGCTGGGATGATGCGACTGGAATTGATTTTCCGTGACAAAGTTAAGGACTTAATTCAACCTCGACAAAGGGCGAAATTGCAGGAGCAATTGCAAAGCCGTTTGGAGGAAAAGAAATCTCGTAATAATAGGAAATCCATTGCAGGGCCTAGCAAATCTATTAAAGTGAAATCATCGCGACCTTCCAACCCTTTGACTTCGCCGAGAACCAATAACGTTCTCCGGCAGAATTTGCAGCAAATTAAGGAACAAACGGGCAGCGACATTGAAAGGGAAACTGCACGTATTGCTTGCTTGCCTCCATCAAGGATCGAACTTCCCGTTGACAGTCCAGTCGTACAGATATCTTGCGGTTTGCACCACACAATACTTTTATTGCAAAATGGACAGGTTTATAGTTTCGGGTCCAATCAGTATGGTCAGCTTGGGTGCGGCGATATTTTGGCGAAGGCGTCGATACAACTTGTGAAATTGCCCTGTAGTGCTACGTATATTGCAGCTGGAAGTAATCACACCGTCGTTTTAACAGCCAAGGGTGAAGTTTATACTTTTGGTAACAATCAAAAAGGACAATTGGGGAGATCGCCGCCCAGTTCAGCGCAAGAAGCTTTGCAACCAGGTCAAAGTTCAACGTCGAAATATCAGAATCCAAGAACCCCGTGGTATTCTATACCGGGTTCCATCAGTAATGTTGGACCAAGGTACGGGAGAAGAGCCACTTGGGTTGGTGCTTCCGGTGATCAGAGTTTTCTTAAACTCGATGAAAGTCTAATAAACTCGGTGAGTTTATCCAAATCTACAGTTACTGCCAATAAAAATTGCATCGGTAAGTTTACTGCACTCTTTAAAATGTAAGATGGATTAATTGATTAATTAAAAATGATTTTCTTTCAGTTTTAATACCAAATCAACTTTCCAACACTTCAACATTCAGATGTCTTATAATTAATAAGCGCGATGGCAATTGCAATTCCTTCAAAGGACCAGAACAAGTCAATTTTTATAATAAAACTGTTTGTTTGGATCCCATTTACAATATTCTTTGGTCCTACGATCCAGTGAATCATGAAGTTTCCTACTTCAACATAACATCATCGGAATTAAGGACGAATTCATTGACTGCCATCCCTAAAATTGGAGATAGCGCTTTAGTGTGCACTTCGATCGCTAAAGATTCCAATAATTATACGAGTACCTTTAATTTGGCTACAATACTAAGACCTGAATTGGCTCTTCCGTTCATCAGTAATTGCCAAATTAGCAGATTGCAAGCGTCAATAAATCTTCTGTGTTGTTTGGACACTTTAACGGCGGCTCATGATTTGCAAATGTCGGCGGTGAAGGAAGAAATCGAGGAGAGACAATTGGTGGCTGGAAAACAGTACAGCAGAGAGGACTTTCAATCGGTTAATCGTTTCGAAAGTCATGGCGGTGGCTGGGGTTATTCAGGCCACAGTATAGAGGCCATTAGGTTTATGTCGGATACGGATATTTTATTGGGCGGTTTTGGACTTTTCGGAGGCCGCGGCGAGTACACCGGAAAATTGAAGTTATTGGATATCGGTCCCGATGGAGGAGAACAAGAGGGAGATGGCGATTTGTTAGCTGAAACTGAAGAAATTCCATACGAATGCGGCCCCCGGCAGAAATATCCAATGCTCTTTGATGAACCTATTCATTTGCAGGTAAATTTTGCTTTTTAAAATGCTTCAACTTTAAAATCATGATCATATTCAATTGCACTAATTAAAATTATTTGTTTTTAGGCTCATAGGTGGTATGTGGCTTGGTGTAGAATTAGTGGACCAAGTAGCGATTGCGGATCCTCCGGGCAGACGATGGTAACCACCGAAGACCAAGTGTTATTTTATTTTAAATCTTCTAAAAAGTCCAACAATGGAACCGACGTGAATGCCGGCCAAATTCCGCAGCTATTGTATAAGGTCATAACACCAGAGAATCAGAGTCCGCCAAGACAAATGGATATATCCGAACCTATTCACATACTTTCCAAAGAATTCTCCCGTTGCGTTACCAAAGAATGTTTCCGAAGTTTACTATCATTACTGCAATGGTCATGGAATACTTTTAAATTGGGTATTGCCGATGGTCATTCTCCACATGTTTACACCACACTGGAATTGGAACGTTTGGTTTACATCAGCAGAGCCAGTTTACGTTTAATTAAAACTTACACGAATGAAATTTATCCCAATAGAGTTAATCGAAAGATACCCCTGGAAAACGTTCATCTGGCAGAGAGCGTTGGCGATGTTAGAGCTTTACTCAAGCAAATTCTGTCGGATTCCTGTCCGCCGCCAAAGAAATCGTCCCGATCAAAAGGAAAAGTCAATGCGGAACATATGAAAATGTTGAATGCTATTCTGCAAGAGTGCCATAATACATTTGTGGCATGTTTTCACGCATTTTATCCCACCGCATACTTAAAGTGGACCAGTTTGTGTGACCTTTTGTCTGAAATTGAAAACGTAAGGAAACATTTCCAGTAAGCTATTCTTTTCCAAGTAATGGTAAATGGTAATTTCAGGAAAGCAAACAGGACCGTTCGAAAAACACCACTCAAAGATTACTGAGCGCAATTCTTTGTGCTCTTTGCGGTCCGACAATTCGATTAAGGACCACGTTCCCTCTACTGGCCGGAAGTTTGTTGACTGATTCGCTACATCGAGGACTTAGTCCTTCTGATAATACCGGATTACCAATGATGAACGGGCTGGATTCACATTACTATCCCATTTTAGTCGAACAAATGAGCTACAGAAGCCAAGTAAGTCGTTGTTTTGTTATTTCTTTGATCAATTAACTAATTGTTCATTTGCGTGTCTGTTGTTTGAAACCAAAAGGTAGAATCATCTTCTGGATTTGCTTGGGCTTGGCGAGATGTATTAGATTGTTTGATAAATTTGATATCAGAACCAGTGACCAAAATATTGGAGGGCAGCAAAAACACTACCATTCCAGATCTTACCAAATATTGTTGCCATTTATTGGCTCGTGTTGTTCATGAGTTAGTGCATCAGTGTAGTGCTACCGAGGAGGATTTGCAAAGTGGTTGTGGTCGCGTTTTACATATGACACCGCCTAGATTCACCCGTACTAATCAGTCTAGGACTTGGAATACGGGCAATGGATCCCCCGATGCAATTTGCTTTCAAGTGGATAGGCCAGGAATTTCCATTGCTGGCGTTAGTGTATATGGTGGAATTGGACACTATGAATATGAACTGGAATTGCTGGAAGAGGTAAGGATTTTTTTATTAAAAATTAATGAAATTTAATAATTATTAAATTAGTACCAAATGACTATTAAACGGCTTTTTGGACGTAATAGTTGATTCGTACTTTAGATCAATTTTCTATAAAATGCTAGTTTACTTCATGAATTAGACCAAAACAAGCCGAAAGAAAAATGGATGCAGACAATGAATTTTATTATAGCAAAGTTATATCGCAACAAGCGAAAATCATCCGCACACGCAACGCTGGAACAGTTTGGAAGTGACGCGTGGGTCCTTTGGTCCGGAGGACTTTGCTCCAGATTTGACGGAAATCAAATTTGATAGAGCAGTGCCAATTAAGGAGAACATGAAGTATGCAATTCGCTTTAGAAACCACGGCGGACGGACTAATAATGGTGACGGGGGATTAACTTCCGTCAAGGGATCCGACAATACGACTTTTACGTACTCAACATGTTCTTTGAGCTTTAATGGAACCACTTTGTCACGCGGACAAATCCCAATAATTCTCTATTATAGGTTTGAGCTGTTACAGTTATTTATGTGACTTCGGTAGCAAGTAACAGGTGAAATTGTAGCAATCCCATTGACTGCGCTCGAGGCTCCAGCATTAAGTTGGAACAGTTGGCTCGTAAAGGGGTGCTGGAAATGACCACGGCCATTATGCAAACTTCGTGCCGATTATTCGCCCTAGCCAGGGAACGTGCCGACGAAGTACCTTCCACGGAATTTCTGGCCGCAGCCGATTTCGTTAGGATTTTACTTCCGCTAGTTATGGCCCACGTGAGCCCATTGGCAACTAGCGATCCAAGGGTAATTCGGCGCTCGATTTATAAAATGCATTTGCTCATTGTTTATTTACCATGCAGAGTGCAGTGAAATTTCTGAATTTGATCCAAGAAATGCTGCCACATGTGGCCGCACTAAATCTGCTATCGGATCCCAATGCGGAAGACGAATGTTCGCCCGCGTCGCAAACCACCACCAGTCAACATTACACATGGGTCCAAAGTGACCATCCGTATAAAGCGGCCAACGTGTCTAATTACCGGTAACTAGTGCGAAATAAATGACGACCACTTTGTGTTTTGTCATTTTGGAAATTGCAGGGTAATCTTTCCGGAAACGGTGAAATGGATGTCGGTGGAATTCGACCCTTTGTGTGCAACAGCGCAACCGGAAGATTCACTACAACTCTACGTTCCCAGTTTAGTGGGTCACAGTAAACTGGAAACAGAAGAAGAAATGCCTCCGCTACCTTACTGGCCGGTCGTGCATAAATTCACGGGATGGTAAGTTCAAGCACCCGCTTCCCAATTGAACTCGTAAGAGTAACTCGTGCAAAAACACATGTTTTTAGCGTGCAGTGGCCACAAAACGCTATTGTATTGCCCGGACATGAAGTACTGTTCTCCCTCGAGACCGCCTCGGATTACTTGAAAGATGAAAAAGCAAGTGCCTACGGGTTTAAGTGCTTGGTCGTGGGATATGAATGGCCACCGGGAAATGGAACCAGCATGCATTTAACCGGACTGCGACAATTGGAAGCGGAACTATCGTTTTTGGGTGGCATGTGTGCAGCTAGTTTGATTAAAAAGGACTTGCAGTTGCCAATTATTGGAAACGGTAAGTGCTAATCGATACCGAAATATTCGTTCGGATGTTAACAAAGGGAAAAATTAGTTGAAGATTTGGAATCCGATGTGGAAATGGCCGAAGTCGTCGCTGCCCAAACATTGGCTGCTCACGGAAGTCTTCTGTCGAAAGGACTCGCTTTGGCCTCTCCTCCAACTGTGAAACAAGCTCTGGATGGAATGCTACCATATGGGTGAGTGTTTTTTATATATTATAATTCTTTATAAATTATTATAGAACAGTAATAAATTTAAATTTTTGATGAAATGTCAGCGTAACAAGGCATAATTTTGCGGAAATTAATCCCCCTGTAAAATTGCAAATATTGTTTTTTTTATGGTAATTTGACGGATTTATTTCAAACAAACGCTCTCAAAATTTCAACAAGTTGTAAAAACAGAAATAGAATTCTACGAATTGGGGAGTCTTTACTACTTTATTTACATAAATAATATCACAGAAAGAAATACAATGCTAATACTAATAAAGAGAACACGATATGACGATCTATAAATCGGTAGTGAGCAAATCGGCTCGCTCGACAATGACGTGAAGTTCGGTCTCGCGATACGTCCGTCCATCCGGCACGATCATACTCAGTTTGCCATCTTTCTCATTGTTATTGCTGCCATAACTTCCGGAGCGATCAATTCGCTTGAAATAGTAAGCCATGGCCAGAAGTGCGAATAGAATAACTAGAACGACAACTCCAGCTAGAATATAAGCAAATCCGCTGGAGGTATCCAACAGACTGCATTGATACTTCTGAAAGTGATCGACCGTCACCCATTCGTCATCGATCAAGCAGCTCAGTTCGAGTGTGTCCTCGCCGTGATGAAAATATCGCTCTAGATTTTCGCATTCGCATTGCTCGCTGATTTGCAAATTATCAAATTTCGCTTTGAAATAGTCCTCGTCGACCACCAAAGAGTCCTTGCTCAATTTATTGAATACGTTCCGTTCGAAGAGTATAGTTTCGTAGGCGTTCGCGTCCTCCCTATTGAGCGTGATAGCTTTGAATGCGCCCATGCCGGTGTTGTTGAATAAGTTATCCCTAATCGAAACGCTTCCCCGGGTTTTCACTTTGAACGCCTCCCCATTGAGTATGTTTATCGTAGATTGCGTCAATTCGAATTTGTACGGGTCGTTCACAACGAATGCGGCCGGTCGCAAATTTTCCAGCACTGTAACATTTTCCAAGAGGAACCGGTGCCTCGTTGTAACTTCGTAAAAGGCGCCGCTCGGAATGGTCTCGAAGACTGAGTTTTTTATTAGCATTACGTCCGTACTGAATTTCTTGAAACTGTGCGGCTCCAAGTGCTCGAATACGTCGCGATCGAATACGATTTCCAAGTTTTGTTCCAAACTGCTAACCGCGAATCGCGAGACGTGCCTGAAAGTGCATCCGAAAAATTCCAAGCGCTTTATGCGTCCCTTGATGGCATTGTTGGCGATCTCATCGATCGTGCTGTTAATTATGAAGATTTCCACTGACGGAATGTCCGGGTCCCAATCAACGATCCTCTCGCCGGTTTTCACGTAGCCGACCCAGTAGAGACCGAGGGTGTTCAGTGTCAGAGATTTAATCCCGTCCAATATAACGAGCCTCAGGTTTCGCATGTTACTTATGGCGTTCGCGTCAAAGATGATTTTACCGCAGTTCGTGATATTTATCGAGTAGACATCCAAGGAGGGAATCGATTTTTCCTCGATAACGAACTCCTGCCGGTTGATTATTTTAATTAGGTTAAGTAAATAGAGGTGAAATGCGAAAGCGGAGGAGATATTTGGAGTGTGGTGAAGTGTTCGTCAACTCACCTCATGGCCCGTGATGCAATTACATTCCAATTTGGCGCCGTTGCCGCCGAACCATCTACAATTAAAATCGGGATCGTTTGTGAGGTCCTTGTGAACGGCATCGTTATTGAAGATACACAATGTGCGGTTTAGGTTTATCATTAAAATACAAATCCAAATATAATGTTTGCATCCCATTATTCCGCTCAAATTAATTGCTCTGTGAAGTTCACGCACCACGTCCGAAAACGCTTCACATATTCTGCAACAAATATTTGCCAGTTCAATTATATTTAACCAGGTTGCTTGCTCGGTTATCTTATCGATAAAAATAAATGACTAATGAAAGATTTATCAGCTTATTTCACGGTAAAAGGAGTCAAGCGCAAGCTGAAGTCGCTAAGTTTGAAATACAAGCTTTCAACTGTAATGGAACGCTGAACCACCAACACACGTGATGCCGTTTTTTTTTTTCTTTTGCTTCCAATAATAATTGTTTGCCTTTCAAAGAGCTTTGAACTTACTACACAAGCTGCCTTGTACACCTAGTCGATTCGTTTTCCCCGGTCTTTTGAATATCGAAAATCGGTGTTCCGTTTAAAATTTAAATGCCGTTTTGTGGACGCGTCAAGTTGCTGCTGCAAGTCGAGTGCGCGAATGTTGCATTATTGCTATTATTGCGGAAGCTCGTGACCAAAAACAACGAATTCAGCAAGAGTAATGCTGCACTTTTCAAAAGCCGCTTTTGTTGAGTGCGGCTCGGTTTACGCAAAGGGAATTTTATAGTATTCGATATCAATTTCATTCGCGCTCACTGATTTCAATGGCTGGTCTTAGTTGGTCTGGCGACAATAAAACCGCGAGTGAAACAAAACCCAGTCAGCGATGATTAATTTATTTAATGTTCTTATCTTGTTATGTGCGACACATGAAATTGTGCATTATTTCGGTTTGTCCTTAATTTTCCGTTTATTGTTCAGTTTTTTTACACGTTATTTATCAGTTTTTTTTATGTTTTATTGCCTTTTTACGGGATTTAAAAATTTTGTCGTAACTTTACGAAAAGCAGCCAAAGTTCTATTTTTGTTTATAACATTTGTGCCAAATTTTTTGATTAATGTTGCAAATAAAAGGACAAATTTAGTTTATGAGTAATCAGCAATCCAAACCAATAATAAATATCTTTAATCGTGATTGTTTATAATTTTGGTGTTTAATTTTATTGCAAAAAACAAATTGTCAGCAATAAATCATTAAATCCAATTTTAGTAACTGTTTACGCAAATAATTTTCTTTTACAAACTAAAAAGAAAAAATTCCAATTCTTTTATGAATATTTTGAGTGGACTAAAAATATTCGGTTACTTCACCTATATTCAATGTATTCTTCTCAAACAAACTAATGATTTGAATAAACAACTCGAGTTTACTTATGCAATGGAAAAAATTCTAGGAAACGCTAGCTTTTTACCAGAAGAATGAATATTTCAATTCGATTTTACTCACCCAAAAAACAAAAACTAAAGCAAACTTTCAAACTATTCCATCGTTACGTTTAATGCACGCAATTACTTATTTAACTGACGAGCATTCGCTGAATTGAATCGCTATACGCGCAAATAATTATTTTTAGATCGGCTCTTTGAATGTAATTTGCACTTAAACTTCGGTGGTGTTTTGACGGCCACTAGCTGGTGTGTTGCTATAGAGACCGCGACACGCCACTTCTGAATGACGATGGCGCGGCCACACTAAATAGAAGCGTCGCTTTCGCGTCGACGCCAAGCGTCGCGATGCCACCGGCGGCTCACGCGTGTCTATTGCGTGTGTGTATGTGGTTACAGCATGCACATTGTTACACCGCGATCACTGCACCTACACACGTATTTATGTCTGTTAAATAAAAGATAAGAGGTCGATTACACCGATCGATATGAATTCGTTAGTGGAAAGAGTTTCAATGGTTTTAGGGTTTTGGGTCACATGCAATACTTTAATTAGATTTGAAAATTTAATGCATTTTATTTTATTTTTCATATTAAACTTTTGTTTTTTTCAATGTTTTATTACAGTTTTTGTTTTAAAGTCCTGAATTATTTTAGTTAAAAACAGGAATGAGAAAAACGTTAACAAAATTTACATGAAGAAGAAGATATGAATTCAGTAGAGCCAATAAAAATTATATTGGTTTGACAAAAAAGAAATCCAAGAGCGCTCGTTCTGAAACATTCGAAGTAATTCCTATTTTAATGCAAATGTGTTGGAAACTTTTTCGCAGAATTAAATTGCTCCCTTTTTTTCTTATCTAAAAAATGTCTTCGTGAATTTAAACCAAACTTTATCATCGTTTTTGATGGTTGAAAGCAATTTAGCAGTTTTACAAATATTGTATAATAACTAAAATAGGAAAGCACTTAAATGTAAATGAGGGAAAACTATTTCGGCATGTATTTAAAGCCACTAAAATCAAGCTGTCAGCAGAGCTAAAGTTCACTTACATGCTTGCTTGCTTGTCTGCAGGAACAACTGTGTTTACATACAGGGTAATTGCAATCCACCCTAGAAATATATTTATTTTTAGACATTTTGAGTTTAAATCTTTAAATCGAATCACACAATATCCGCTTTAGAAAATACTATACCTGCCAAAAGTTAAAAAGTAATTAATTTATGTTTTACGTATGTAAGACAATCGGCAAATTTATTTTCTTTCGTTAAAACTCACCTAACTATCGATGCGCAATTAAGAAATGCTCGCGTAGTCGCGCATTTTTTCTCCGGCACTTCTTCGTAGCATTTTTAATTACTGCTGGCGTGGGGTGCAATGAATAGTTTACAGCGATGCTACTTTTAATTAGGTATTTCAAAGTTGGCGCTTTTGTTTCCCCGTGACTACGTCCTGAATTATTTCGCTTCTCGGCAAATCATTTACGTTCAGCATGAAGCAGCAGAAGCAATTAGTAGACAGACGAGCATCCAATTTAAAGTAGTTGGAATCGGATACGAATGAGGGATGCGAAAAATAACTCCTCCTCCTCTATTCGTGTATGAATTAAAAAAGAGCACTATTAATAATCGAGCCCCTCAAGTCGGTCCGTATTGTTGCGAACGAACGACAAGACAAAACTGAAGTGGCACTTAAATTACGACTTTGTACTCTCACATACAGGAAGATATCGTTGTGCTCGTTAAAGGGAGAGTGAGATGAAGCTTAAGTTTTAATTAAATTTCGCCTCTGTAAATTGAACGTACACGATTATCGCTCCTGTCTTGTTCGATTAGCATAAATGTTAATAAAAGTCAGTCCCGACAAGAAGCGGTAGCTCTATAAACAATCATACCGCATGTCTTTTAATTGCGTCTCTTTAAGGTTGCGACCTCAGGCAGCTGACATCTCACTTAGAGACAACGAGTTCCAACTTAATTATTTACGTGTAATTTATTTACATTCTTCGGACAAACTCTTTTACAGTTGTTACAGTTAATACATATATTACAAGAAGTAGTTTTGGTACAAATTAAATAATTACATGATCATATCACAGCTTACATTATTATTATACATTGCAAATCACTCGCTTCCAAACTCATTTTTCAGTTTTTTTATTTTATTTTATAAAATATTCCTAATAGATAACGCTTTTAATAGTTTTTTTTTTTTAATTAAGAAAAAAGTTAGTCTGGATGAATAATTTTAGTATTGATTGATAATGCGATCGAATTTTGTAATTAGCACTAACGAATAAAAAATATGAATCGCTCTAATGATTGGAATAGGACGCAAACGTATCGTCAGTATTGGAGATCGGTGCCTTTGGAGGGACCAGCATCCGATGGCTTATCAGGCAGTGGTCTAAATTGCATCCTTGCGCTTCCATTAGTTCCAATGCTGAACGCCAAGGAGATATTGGAGGCTTTCTTGTGTTCGTCCTCATCCTGTTTGTTCTTCAATTCCGAGTACAAATGTATCGGCGCATCGATCGGATCCGAATATTGATTAGCCAATCTCGCGTTCTCCCCCGAGGATATATTGGAAAATCTATCTTCCATCGCTTTGAGACAATCACTTGTTTGCTTTGCCGGCTTCATATTGCTCTGCATGTTCCCCAGCTCTTCGTACAGGTGCTGTTCGTCTTCCTGTCGGGTCTTATTAAAGGCATAACTGTCTTCGACGACGAAGCGAGCATACAGGTTCTCAATCATAGCGCGCGCCTGATCGTGCGTCACGGGATCCTGCAGTTGCTCCCTGAGGAGCGCCAGCAGTTCCGCCGTCAATTCTTCGGGAGCGTCGAATTTCGAGCCACCATCCATCGTTACCGTCACAATATCGCTCTCCTCTTCCGTGACATTGCTGTCGTTCGAATATCGCAAGTTTTGCCTCTTGTTGCGCAACCACATGCTGCCCTTAACTGTTAATATCACAACGGTGGCTACTATCGCCACCGCCAACAGACCCAGCAGCGTCAAGTAAAGAATAACATGGCTGGTGTTTTTGGAGTCGTCGGTTAGGAAGACCGTGGTCGCGTTGAGCACTTTGGTCTCGCCTTTGTACGGTTTACACTTAATGACGCTGCCGGGTCCGCACACTAATTCGCTAAAGTTGGCCATGTTGATGATGTCCTGAGGGATCTTGAAGCAGGACGATATGAAGGAATCCACCATGCAGAAACTGGTGTCCTTAATGTAGTGCACGTGGGTGTTGTTGAGCAAGGTGGAGAGCCAATCGGAGATGTTGCAATGGCACGATTGATTGAAAAAGTTGTTGTGGAACTTGAAGCGCACGATGTGCTGCTGCAGGTTCGGTATCGATGCGAAGGCGTTCTGGTCGACGTTCCAGATCTCGTTGCCGCTGAACGAGAAATCCAGAATGTCCGGGTTGTATGGCACCGACAAAAAATTCGAACGCATGTGCTTGATAATGTTATTCTCCATCAGGACTCTGTTCCAGCCCTTGAAAACGAAACCGTAGGGTGCTAAGTGGCGCATTTGGTTCTCCGATATCACAATGTTGGCCGTCACCGAACTGTTCACAGCGCCCGATTGGACTTCATTAATGCTGAAAATAGAGCATTTAATACCGAGTGCTTTTAAATGTTTATCAAGGGCTTACAATGCACTGAATGCATTGCATTCTACATTTACTATATCAGATCAATTTACTTTTGAGAGGGCTTTGTCTAAAACCAATCAGTGTTTCAAAATGTATGCAGGGAAAACACAAGTTAAATTAAAAATTTAAAGCTTCAAAAAGTAATTAAAGAACGATTGACTACTAAATAGAAAAAATGCAATACGTTTCGTCGACTTATACTAATTTTACGACTATTTATTTAATTTTGGGAAATATAAAATTACAAACTATAAAATGTTAACTTAATCCCGAAGTAAAACAATATTTAAATACATTCATTAAGAATGAATGATTGACTACTAAATAGAAAAAATGCAATAACTTTCCGTCGCTTCATACTGATTTTACGACTTCATCCTTAAAGCTTTATAGCTTTATTTATGGTGTACAATAGATAAAACTACTGATTACTCAAGAGATAAAAATAAGTATTTATTTAATCTTGAAGTTAAACAATATCTAAAAAATAATTTCTGAAAAAAAAAAAATACTTACAATGAAAATTCAACGGTGAAATTGGTGATGGCTGCCATAATGGCATGGCTTTCCAGTACTTCGATATGGCATTTGGTCAACCGCAATAGGAATATTTGCGTGCGCTCGCTGAACGCTCCAGAATGCAGACGCTCTATTCTTGTCCCGTTGAGAAAGATTGCGTTTATCTGATTCGATTTGAACGCCTCGGCAAGAATTGCATTAATATCGCTATTGACGATGTAGATATCGGCCAAAGCAGACATGAATGCGTTTCGAGGTATTTTCGGTATCGTTACATTATGGAATGAAAGCTAAAAAGACATATAAAAATGAATGAATAAGACGAAGAATTATACTAAAGTAATCTATTGATGACTTTTTTGCTTGGTCATAACACGGTCATAACTCACATTGGTGACCGGGCCATGTCGACCCAGTGCTCCTTGGTTTTCGAATTGGAAGGCACCCTCCATCAGTTCCAAGAACTGTATGAACGAAAACCTCGCCTCTTGCAGACGGCCAAAAGCGGAATTCTTCACAGTCACTCGGTCGCAGCGAGAAATATCCGCTCTTATGGGAGTCTGCGACAATAGATAAATTCTGCATAATAAAGCGCCACAACGGCGACAACTTTTGATTTGGTTTTACTCGCTACTTATATGGTTACGCTTAATTAGGATGTTGTAATAGGAAATTGCTTTCACACGATATTATACAGGGATTACTATTTTGTATCAAATTTTTAACTTTAATAATATTAGATTAGAATGAAATACATTTTTAATATTTAAATTGAACATTGATCAGGCATAATGACCGAATCTTCAAATTTCAAAATTACTGCAGTCTATACTTAAGAATCTTGGGTATTTCTGAATATGGCTGAAATATTCAAAAAAAAAAGATACTAGAAAATTTTACAAAGAAAGTAGATGACTTAGTAACTTCCTAATGGATTTTTTTTAAAGAAAATTGTAATTGGAAAGATTTTACATTTAATAACTTTAAATATAGTTTCCTTTATTCAATATAAATAAACATCAATTAAAAAAAAACAACTGCATTGAAAAATAAAAGGTACAATTATCGCAAAAAAAAGGAAGACCCAAATACCCTATATTCAAACGTATGTGAAACTTAATGAATGTAATTTCGAATAGGCGCCATTATAATTCCGGTTACTATAAATATTCGTCACCAATTGTAGCCTATAATAATGGGTTCAATTGCCAAACAACAAAAGGAAATCTGTCGCTCGCATCATTTTAATTTGCGGTTTTTTTCATCTTGCTAATTGACTTGATGTTTAATGCAATCAGACCAACTTTTGGCATAGATGAATTAATAATTGTGATCACTTGACTGTAGCAATTAACTAAATTGCTTTCCCATTTATTCAATTAGAGAACGCATAACTGAGTAAAGTACCTATCTAGGTACATGCATAAGTAAGAGATAGAGGAAGCGCAGGGAAGGCAAGGCAAGGCAGAAGACGAATAGATATGATTTACCTGCATGTTCTTGAACGCATTGTTCTCCAACAAGAAATAATTACAGCCGACAACTTGCAAATCCAGCGACGTCGAGTTAAGGTTATCAAAGGCATTTCGTCTGATAATTACATGCTTGGTTCCTTCGAGTCTGAGCAGAGCGAACGCACGAAGGATGTGGAAACTCTGGGCGGAAATTGTCAATCCATTTCCGCCATTTATTGACACTTCTATTGTATTGGACGGAATCGAACCTGGCGCTATGTGAACTTCCTGAAAGGCAATGCAAATATTAGCAGCGTCTTGGCCAAATAGCGCAAACATCGAATTTAACGGGCAATTACATGGAATATGATTTTATAAAGTACATGAACCGCATAGATTTTCTCGAAATTGAATCTTCTTCATTTTTCGAGAATTTTATTAAATCATAACTTGTAGGAATTGAAATATTTTTAGTTGAAAAAATAATGGAATAAGGAAATTTTAAATCAATCCTATGAACAGAAAAGGGCATTTTTATAAATATTTCATAAAAATTGCTATAAAAATTGGGTCGTAGATAATTAAAATAAAAGCTAAATAGTTTCAAATTATTAGCTGCTTAGTCAGAAACTTTTTGAAGCATTGAAATTGAATTATCGAAGAATTAATAGATCATTATAAGTAACAATGTAACTTTGAAATTGCAGTTTAAAGTTTCTTCTATTATAAACTTTACTGAATTTATTATGAAATAAAATAAGTTGCAATTTTAAGTGGTTTTTCAGTTAAGTATAAAAGCGGTATTTTGCAAATTATTAAATTTTTACATATTTTATAAGAATGTAATATAATGACTAACAAATATCGGTTAATAACAAAGGAAAATTATACCAATTATAAATATATTCGTCGATATTAACTTACAATAAAAAATTGCATCGTACAAAGCATTGAAAAGTTGGTAAACAAGATGCTAAAATTGCAAGATTTTTCTGCAATAAACAAACTTTCATTAAAATGCATCGGAAAACTGTTTTTCTTGTCATGTTTGTTGTTGCAAAACTTAATATCCTTGCAAGGTTATTGCTACGCTATTTTAATTACGACGCACTTTAAGTACCTCCGTAATTATTACTGAAGGTATTTATTTAACATGCAAAGCAATACACGTATTTCCTAAAAGGACATAATCTTGGGAAACTTCTATACACACAAGAGCACTTCTTCATCAACGATGGCAAACGAAAAGACAATGCGTAATTGTAGCTTGGCATCCAACTTTTCTAATTTTCATAAAACATGCAACGATTATTTTTTTCAACTCTTTTGTGCAACTACAAGCACAAGTAATTCATTTATTTATAAATTCAGCATAGCGTAGTTATTAGTTTCCATTATATTTTTAACATGTAAAATGAGTAAAATAACTTTGTAATGCACCGGGGAATAATTGACGTCGATTATGTCATCGTTTCTGATGGCTTCTGTTAAATTGCATTTTTCCAACCATCTATATCAAACAAATTATTGGCTTGGTTTGCTGTTTAATAATCCGTAAAATAATAAATTAAATGTCATTGTTATATTTGCAAAAAGTATAGCAACGCAATGTAATTCAAAGATGTTTTTTGCACATTTCGAACAAACTTTCAAAGTTGTTTATTGGCTGAGCGCTTGTAAAGTGTTTAATTATTACTCAGCTATGCAAATCTACAATAATAATTGCAATCGTTTCAAGTGAATTGCTTAATTAACCAGATTTATTTACGCGTAAAATCCACTTTCTATGAGCAGCAAACATTTATTTCTCACTGCTAATATATTTTTTGTAAATGCTGTATCCCAACATTGTCGTTAATAACGTTTAAAAGCAGGAAAACGGCGGTAATTGAAAAATTCTTGTTTACATGGAGCGGCGCATAAAGTTTTAAAGTGATTTGTTTCGTTTGCTGCTCCTATTTATCCTTTCGGTGCAATGAAAATTAAGTAGTTTAGAATACTTTCAAATTATTTCGTTTCCTGTTTCCGATGTTTACAAAACCGAATTACAGACAAACTTCCTCCCTTTGCTGAAGGGTTTCTTTTCTTTATTTCGTTCTTTTTGCATATGAATATGAACAACAAAAGTTTTAATTTATTATATGCAATGTGCAAAGCGGTCTTGTTGCGGGTGAAATGTAATCAAAAATTTACACTTGGAAAATTCTTCTTTATTTTTATTGTAATTTAATGTCCCATTTCGGTAACTTTTAAGTTTTTTACCTTTTTGAATTTCTTTTTAACTTAGTTGTTATGTTGTTATCTCCATTGGCATTCCTATGGAAACAGTTTATTTTTCCTCATTAAAATTTTACAGAAAGGGAGAGAAACAATGTCGTTAGAAAAAAAAAAAAGTTTTTTTTTTGTACGTAACATAAATAAATATTGGAAGAATATAATAAGAGCGTTATTATTTCATGGGCAATTTAAAAAATAAAACCTCTTACGCGACATCATTTCTTCAGTATTACAATATGCCTATCAGGCCTATTAAAAATAAAGTATTTTGAGGTAGCGTGATTTAAAAGCGTAATATAGGGAGAAAGATGAGGCTCTCAAAGCGCCACCACCAAATTGAGTTTTCGCGGACCATTTGGGTTTTTCTTAAGTCGGTTAACGCATCGAGAGGCACATTCCATTGCCGTAATAGCGCAAATTTAAATAGACGTTACCGAAAATAACGAGCTAGTCTGTAACCATAACGACCATTCAACGAAATAAAATCTATTTTCGGTACCTACACGTAACATTTTCTTTTTCTTCTGCCCTTGCAGCCTATCAAGCCGACATGTTTTTTTTTATATGCAACCGATGCCAACATTGAGCATAATTGCGTTTTATTTAATTTTGATGGGCATCATCATCTAAGTGGACCGATTTAGTTTGATATTTATATCGGTTTCGAGGTCATACCATTGTAACCTTTGTATAGCAAAATTATTTCCAAGTTTTTTTTTATGTACAGGGCGTTGTTTATTGCAAAAGAAAAAGCATAAATAAAATTTTACTTTGTACTATAAAGAACGCAAATCGAAAGTTTAGTACTTTTATATATGAGAATTGTCAATAAAAGTAAATTGAGTTTTTACGGTCAGGAAGGAACGTTTTATATAGTATTCACAAAAGAACAAAAGAAGATGCAATTCGAATGTATAAATATAGAAATACTTTCTCGTTAAAATGAAATCGGAATATTGAAGAAAATTGTAAAGGCTCTGGTATTGCCAAGTTTCGTTTTTTTTGATGCATCTTCCTTAGGCATTTCCGAACGCTTCTGTTTTGTGTCTGTCAGCTCGCACCTTTTTATCCTTATTATGAAATTATTAGGTGCCAGTTTTCCCGAAATAACTCACTCTCTTCTTGATAGTACTACATTAAACATGCGACTATAATAAGGATACACCTTGGTGTGAGATTTATAAAGCGTTTAGAAGGCGGCGGCGGCAGCAGTTTCACATTTCGTTCGATGAACTTCTTCTTCTTCGTCTTCAAATAGGCCGGATACGTCATTGAAGAAAACAGTTCATTAAGTAAATGACTAACAGTACGAGAGTTTTTCGTATTGTTTATTCGGGCGTGCAGTTGGTTGTTGTTTTGGTCAAGCTTTGTGGTCATAATATGGGGTCATTAAATTCACAGCTTCCAGCAGTAGCATTGATGATTGTTCTCCGTTCTCGCGCATTTTCTGCGCGGAAAGTCTACTCGATTCTTTGAGGAGGTCTTCCAAATGCGTTTAATACTTATGACTAATGGCTGCTACTCATTTAAAGGAATTTTAATTTAAAACTCGCTTTACAGTCATAATATTTTCAGTTCGGATTTTCCTCGACTTGCTTTGCTTTTTAATTTTAATGAAACAGATGGAGTATCGGCCATTTTATGTTTAAATGTTTCTATTTTAACTACATTACAAATCGCTGAAAAGATTTTTCACATTTCCGGTTTTATAAAGTGCTAAAATGAGAATTGAATACTAGTAATGGTTTACGCTGCTCATACAGGAAGTTCAAAACTATTTTCATTAAAATTACTTTATTTGAATTTAATAGTTTCCCCAAAATTTAACAATTGGTTAAAATGGGTAAAATTCAAACTGCCCAATAAAAAGACGTTAACAATTTCTGTATTTTTATTGAGCGTTTTGAACTTTAACCATTGGATTTTATTTAATTATTATTATTAAATTATTAATTAATGTCTATTTAACGTAATCAATGTTTTTCTGAAAACATCCCTTTATCAGTACAATGACTTCATATAGAAACCTTTCGTAATTCGCAAACATTTCCTCGGTACAAAGCAATTATACAAAAAAAAAAAGATTTCGAAATTATAAAACAATAACATCACTACATTTTCTCATGAATACAGTTTTCATAAAATATTTATGTCGCGTTTAATACTGCCCTTTTGCTTAGCAATCGGGCAGTGTTGCGTAAACATGTGCACCCACGCTGTAAAGTGTAAAACAATACTTAACGCCCTCACATTGTAAATATCTATTCTTAACTAACTCATTTCTTTTATACATACAAAAAATAATAATTTTCATTAATAAATTTTACTAATTCATCAAATAATTCATATGGACCCCATTTACAGACAGAAAATAAATAAATTTAGATGCAGCCTTATTTGCTAATTTTATCAGTGATGCAGCGCAAACATTTTCATATTTTTAGCACAAATAAATTTGAAATGAAACCACGAAACATGCAACCAAGTTAATTGCTCATTTGAAAATTCCTTCAGCACCCTAAATGAAGTGCGTAGGTGCAAGAGGCGCAACAAAAGCTGCCCGCTTAAAAATAGCCAGACTCCAGAGCATTATTGAAACGACGTGCAACTTGAGAAGTTCATAACTGTTTATTGTATTGTTGCAAATTTATATGCTGGAAAACATTGGCGAAGCGAACATTTTCAGCAGATTTGTCACGATGACTCAATGAAAATTTTACGTGTTAACCGCAACGAAATCCAAATATAAATTTCTTTATAATGTACAATTGTACAGGGTGAAGCAATTGGTGCCAAACAAAATTTCACAATTTAAAGCTTTTATTATTAGTTTTTTTTTCTTTAATTTTTATAACAAATGATTTATTATAAACAAATCCAATTTAACGATAGATAATTACAGCTGAGCCCATTTGCATGGAAAACTTGTATTCGAAATGGATTTCCGCAGAGAGGTAGTAGACTTTCTTCGGTCCACTTTAGAATTTAATTGCTTTGCACGCTTAAGTGGCTCGATTAATTATCGCGTAACGAAATTGCGGACTGCAATAATCTGCTTAGGTGCGATGCGAAATCATCTCCATTCCTATATATGGCCCCTTTCTGATGCGACTAATTGCGAGCGCGTTTTGAATATACATTTTATTTGTTTTAAACGAGCCCTCGGGCTGATTGCACGTCAGCAGCACAATATAATTTACAATATAAAACACAACGCACAACTCTGAATGAATTTTCTTTGTTGTGCAATCAGCAGCAAGTACTCTTTCGTTCGGTGTATATGACTGTCCTACATATAAATACAAATGAAGGTTTATTTCTTCCTACTACCAGCATCTGCAGCAGTTCTTTATCTTTCTCTCGGTAATTTACGACTTCAACGTATTGGATCAATTAACTTTAAATGATATTTAATGTAATGAAGGAAGGTTCATTATATAGGTTTTTATATATATCGCAATATAACACGACCAGTGTTGAGAAAGGTTATTATTCAGCTGATGGTGAAGAAGAGAGAGTTTTTGTATTCGTTAATTATATAATTGTTAGCGTGCAATTTCTCTGCGAACGAAGAGAAGACAGAACGCGTACAATATATGTATATAATTTTGACTCGGTGGCGTTTTGTGTTTGGGTGGCGGTACAGGCGACCAAATGGAATTGTGCTGCGCGCATAGTAGTTGATTATAATTTTAGAGATGGAACTTCCTGTTGCTTGGCTGCCTTCGTCGGCGCTGCCATGGATATTATACTACACATGATGACGGTGAAAATAATAAAAAGCGCTTTCACTCCGCGCTCGCAATGCAAACGGCTTAAAAGATACTCTATTCTATAGACTGATGTGTCTTTTTATAATCGTTGTCTTTTTATGACCAAGTGCGCCGAAATAATATTGCACTTGTCGCGAACGCTCTCTTTAGATTTATTCGTTCAATTTATCGCTTCGCATAACTGAAACGCACCAGTCGCCCAGAGTGTGGCCGGTGACTAATTACGCCAACGCAATTTTTTATCTTTTTCCCTCTCGCTCTGTTGGCTTGCCATTCATTAGGCCAATTTATTTTTATATTTGCACTTGAAAATTTTGTTAATTGCCTCTGATGTGCTAATGGACGCTCGATTCATATTTTCTTCGTAATTACGTGTTTTCGGCCATTTTTAGCAACGCGAATTAATGTTTGTTTTATGTTTTGGGTGTGACTTAATTGTTTTATATTGTAATAATTTTTCTAAATTATTATTACTTTTTTAACGAATCAATTATATTATTTAATTAAAAATGTATTGCTGAGAAATACAGGCAAGAAAATATAATTATTTTTTAAATTAATATTTCGACAAACTTTCTATGAAAGTTTTTACAATTTTTTTTTTTTTGATTTTAAGAATGGTAATGAATTGAAATAAAATAAAAAATAATAACATGATTTTGTATTATTTGTTAAAAAAAACCTGATTTAAAGGTATCAAAACATTATACTCCCAGAAAACTATATTAAAAATGACTCCATATGATACATTTATAATATGAGAATTAAAAAGACAACATTATTTAAAAATGTAAATCTCCTAAGTAAATGTTTGTTTCAAACAGCCGTATTTTAAGTGCTACTGGATTCAATGAATAATTTTCTAACAAATTAAAAAACGCTGAAAACTATAAAACGTCATTGTTAAAATACCACAACACTAGTAATTGGTTGTCTATTTCAAAAAGGATGAATGCATCTCAGTTTATGATGATGACATATGCTTGGAAGATCTAAACCATAAACTACAAGCCGAAGATGACAAAAAACACTCAAATGACGTTGATATACATATTACAATATTGTATGCATTTATAAGAAGTCGCCATCAGTGCGTTTCTTCTTGTATCTCTGGCAAAGAGCAAGGTTTCAAGTAAAGTAGTTGTTGGAATCAAGACTTTTAGACTTTGTAAGCTCTTTATGGTGACTTGTCTCAGAACTTGCTTGCGTAAACATTCTAGATTTTTGAATTGTGTTGATTAAGTATAATATTCGTGTTTATTCTCGACATTATAATAGACCTGCTACAACTTTTTTCACATTATGTATCTACATCTTCGAGCATGTAATTATACATTTCAATTTGGATCAGGATAATTGGTTTAAAGTTACGTAAGAAGAAAAGTTAATATTTTTATTACTTATTGCAAGACTTAAGCTAGATACAAGCTTGAAGTTTCATAGAATTTAGAATAATAAATTATTTGGGTTCATTGTGAAAAAAAAGTAATTAAAGCTTGAGAAATTAGTCACTTGAAACTATTTGGGAATTTGGAAAGGTATCAGATTAAACTACGTCTGAGCTGGAAGTTAATGTTGGGTGGTAGTGTAGTCTTTTCTGTTTAGGAAAAAATAGAAACTAGGCAAAGCCGTATATCGTTTAGTTAGTGCGTTGAGGGTGCAATGGATGTGGTTTTAGTGATATTTAGAGGGCCTCACTCGGATGCACCCTCTTCTACTCTCCAACTCTCTCGTTCTTTGTAATTATCTCTCTCAGCTTGCCTTTCCATTTGTTCACCCAGAGGACAAATAAGTTTACACACTGGCTGCTTGAAGCCAGCAGCAGAGCAGCATGGCTACGTAAGAAAGAAATCGTTAAGTATTCCGATGGTAAAGTACAAAGTGGTGTTTGCGCGTGGAAGAATGCCATTATAAAAATGATCACCTCAAAAGGAAATTTAAATTTAGTTGCAACAACACTCATCAGTTTTCCGAATTTACTGAGTAAATATCGTTTTGTACTATTATTTACTTGGTTTACCATAATTATTTCAGTGGTATTTTACAAGAGATAACCAGAGCTTAAATGCTTTGTTACAAGATAAATTGTTTTTATCGAAGAAATGACCAAACTCTATATTGACAAAGAAAACATTTGTTGTCTCTTACTCTTAAAAATATAGCAATTAAATAAATATACTAGAGGCACTTAAAGATTAAGTTTTTTGATAAGACATTGTTGGGGGAAAATCTCGGAAAAAATATACTACAGTTAGCTTGTATATTCCAGAATAATGTTGCGGAGATGGTTTCAGGATAAAATACATATATGTAACTTTTTTAGGGAATAAGATCGCTTTTGAGTTATGCACTTGCTCAGTTTTTACTTTGGTTTGTTGCTTTTTCCGGTTGTCTTCCTTCGAACCCTCCGTAGATAAACTCACGTCCGTAATATATTATTAATTCATACACATGCATGGGCAAGTGTAAAATGCTTCTTTTTATGATGCGTTCGTTAAGACCCAAGGATACAATAAAATATAAAAGTAAAGAAGCGAATGCAAGTGAACAAAATGAGTTATTTCAAATAACCAATGCGTACAGCTAACTAACTAAACTATTCAACTGATAAACCAATCGCTTATTCGCCATAAACGTTCGTAATAAGTATCATTATTTATTAACTTTGATTCATTAACTAGCTGAACGAGCGTTTTATTATTGGATACTGTTATTGCACAATCTCATTACAAATTTCCATTAATTATTGCTAATAATAATAAGCAAGAACGCGCTGATTTAAAAAGCAGAGCAAGTGCAAACTTACTTGAGTACTGTCGAAAGTGCAATTAATCGTTAACCAAGGTCCAGCCGTCTTTGTGCAGTTGCACCCCTTCACATCGCACAGCCTGTTATCATTGTTGTTGTGATCGTAATCCTTTGAGCGAGGTTTCAATGCCCCGCTGACCAACACCCCCGCAAAACATAGCAGACACAGTAGGATTCGCGTTATTGCAGTGCATTGTGCACCCATAGCGAACGCACATTATTAATCATACGGTTTACTTCTGTTCATTTGCTGTGTTTTATTATTATGAAACGCATATGAAGCATATGAGACACCGCACGAAACGAAGAACTGCGCGACTTACTCAGCTTGCAGTTGGCTGAGCTACTAAACAAGTTATGGTAGTTTATGTATGACGACCCTACTCTGAGTTTTATAATAGCTGACGCCGAGTCTACTCAACCAACCGGTCCCTTCTCGCTCAATGATGCTCTCAGCTCTCAGCTTCTTTACTGCCATTCATTAGGAGAAGGGAACTAACTGACTTTCCACAATCTGGCTAATAGTGCCAATGTTCTCTTAATTGCCATTGCTACCAATTTTGTTTCGATTTGTATAAGATATATTGAATTGAACTAACGCGGATGCGATTTTATTTTTGAAATCGGCGCATGCAGTTTACCAGTTTTAACTTGTTGCAGCTTGCATCAGTTAGGCGTAATCTGCAAGCGGTCTGCAGATTCATCGCTCAAAAACTTTATTCAAAAATCAGAAAAGCTTTTTTTTGTAAAGATAAAAAAGGTACTGCTTTTTTTGTCTGATTTTTTTATATTAAAAATAAAGGTTTGGAATTGCGCACTTTTAGAGAAAAAATTAAGCTTTTAGGGTTTTAAGGAGAGAATGGGTTTAAACTTTAATTTATTCATCTATTTTAATTACACGTCGAATGCGGTACTAATGAGAGGTATTGAAATTGATATGCAATTTAAAAAAATATATATTGAGACGTTTATTTCACCAATCCTCCTTCTTAATGAGAAATGAAAGCCACAATAACAAGTAGAATTAAGCCATTAAAAAGCATAGTAAATTTAGACATTATTACTTTTTTACTTATCTCGAAAACATAGAAAATAATATTATTGCAAAGAATGGTAGCTTTTAATTAGGTAATAATTAACTTTCTAAACTTTTAATTTTAAACGTGACGTGCTTTTAAATTTAAAATTTCCTTTTTCAAACTGAGGTTTGTGGCTTTTTTTTTTATCAAAAAAATATGCTCATTATTGTTATTATTATAAGATGGGTCGTAGGGAATTCCATTAATAGTGAACTATTCAATATATTTAGTAATTACTGCAAACGACTAATTGAAAAGTTAATGTAAATAATCACCACTAATAGATCATCCAATTTTAAATGAGATTTTGTAGCAATTCTAAACTGAAACATTTTGGGCATTGTTCCACCAATGTACTCGTATACAGTCTAACTATAGATAATATTTTAGTTGTAAACTACATAATCATTTGAGTTCGTTAATTTAATGCTAATAAAAAAATATGATGTCAAGGGTTCATTCGAATGAAAGACTCTTCCTGCGTGATTTCGTCGGATGCGTGGCCGGATCAAGTGGCGGCCGATTGGCTCAATGGCTACAACCGGGAAGTCGCGTCGATCCTTCCAAGTGTCACGCTATTTACTCCAAGGAGGAATTACGATGCGGCTGGCCGGCCATCATCACCGTCCTCACCTGCGACCAATATGCTGAAATAGTGCACGTGCCCAACATGAAAGTCGAGGTAAAAGCCATTCCGATCGACAAGAAAGAGTTGGGCGATTGCGATGCGGGCCGTAAGATGCGACGCGTTAGTCAGCCGGATCCGCTTACGTTTGGCGGTTTGCCGCCTCCGCCTCTGCATCATTCTTACGAGGCCACCACCAAAGATAAAATGTGCTTCCATTCGATCACCGTCATGAAGCCCTATCAGAACTATTCGTTCGAAGAGTTGAGGTACACTTCGCCGCCCGTCAAGCGATCGAGCGAAAACATGCTGGTCCGGCCCAACGGGGACGGCACTTACAGTGCCACTTGGACACCTGCGTCGATCGGATGCTACAGCGTCGTGGTCAATATTGATGCCTATGAGATGGAGGAGAAATTCAAAGTGGAAGTTAAAGAGCCTCCCCAGGGTATGATGCCACCCAGTCAGAATTTGGCGAAAAAGTCCACTTGTCAGCCGAGCAAACTGCGAAAGTTTATCGCGAAGAATTCTGCCGGCCTGAGAATTAGGTCGCATCCGTCTTTGCAAAGCGAACAAATAGGTGTTGTTCATGTAAACGGAACAATCGCGTTTATTGACGAGGTCCACAATGACGACGGCGTCTGGTTGCGTCTATCGGCCGATACGATCAAACAGTATTGCAATGCGCCCACAATAGAAGCGTGGTGTTTGCAATTCAATCAGCATTTGGGCAAAACACTGCTATTACCTGTAGAGGAACCCAAATCTATATTGGATCAGGTTATTTCCGAGACGATTATGCGGAAACTGCCCGAGATCCATGACAGGTAATAATTTTGCGTTTTTTTATGTTTACTCTTGTAAGTTGTTTTCTCTTATGATTATTTGTCGAAATGTAGACGCAAAGCATCCGCCGGTTTCCACGGGGGATATCAAGTCATCAAATGTGGTGCCTCGGGACATAACGTTCGTTCAAGACCAAGTCTCAAAGCTCCTCCTGTTGGCATGCTCGTTTTGGGAAATAAAATCGGAGTTAGCGAATATGTGGTCAATGCCGATGGTTGTTGGGTACTTCTTGATCAGGCGACCCGAGATAAGTATTGTTTCAATAATGACGGCGACGCTTGGTCCTTGGCTATGGATCACAATAATACATTATATCTTGGATTAAATAATACAGGTATTGTTACATTTTTATTAATAACTTTTTTTTTAATGTTTTTTTTTTTGAGGGGGTTAATTTATTTTTAAGACCTTTTTTGTTTTAAATGCATTTTTAGTATTTTTAATTTTCTTCTTATTGGTTGAAAAAAAAGTTTTTGGATAAATTATTTATATTACTAAATTAGTAAGTTCCATAGAATATTACTAATATGTTTTGTATTACAACACAATATAATAATTCTTTGAGTTTCTGACAAGTTTTACGACTTAAAACTTTTATGAAGGGAGCATTTTAAGACAGAAAGAAGTTTCTACCTATTAAACTTTTATTTAAAATTTAAGTACTTCTTCTTTAATTTAAATTCTTTTTGGCCCAAGCGTATTGTAATATTTTTCACAATTTTTCATACTCAATTTTTTTAAAACCCGTATTAAATTTTTGATAATAAAATTTTCTTTAGAAATTGAGCCAACATTGCCGCTAAGTCCTAAAAGGGGCTACGAATTTGCCTCGAATGTGCAAAATCCTGCAGAGTTTACCTTTACGTTACCGGCATCGACTCTACATTCTGAACTTTCGACTAATCCGTTCGTTTTCGGGGACAATAGTAGAAACGAGTCCATAAAGCATATAAAAAGGGACAAAAAAGATCCAAAACCGTCAGGTTTGCCCAAGTGGTTTAAAAATGATGAACATAAAGAGACTCCCGAGTGTAACGGAGTATCTGTAAAGGAACTAGTCAAAGCTATCGGCGAATCGAGAGCAAATGGCAATGGCGTTACGCCGCCAGACACCCCGAAACGCTCCTGCAGCCCCAAACCAGCGTCTCCCAAACTAGGAAGTCGTTGTTCCAGTCCGGTGTCAATTCCAAATTCAAAATCGAATGCGGCATCGTTTAGTCCCCACGGATGCGGATCTCCCAAAAGTATCGCTGTGTCTCCACTAGTCACCGCTCAGGAATCGTCAGCTAGAAGTTGTTCCGATACAAGTGCTTTTATAAGTAGCATCACTAGAGATTCGCCAAGTATACATCAAAAGGATTTGTCATCGAGCGCAAGCGGCAGTTCGCTCCACATGCGTTCCGAATATTCCAAACAAGATACAACGGAATCCTCTGAACCGGCCCCCGAAGTAAACTCTAAAAAACTAACTCAAACTGGAACGCAAACCTCTCCGGAGAACTCATCGAATTCTGTTCCACAAGTAAAGAGATCGTTTTCGATTGGAACTGCCACAAAGGATGATAGAGTTTCACCGAAAATGGTTCGCAAAGACAGGGGTGTTGGAAAGTCACGCTCAAAAAGGGCAATTTCGCCGGCGAATTTTCCTCAACTGCCGCAGTCGAGCAAAGTTCAATACGCGTCAAATCAACCGGTCAAAGAAGCCATGAGTCCTTCTGTTGCCGAATCACTGCGGGCCGTTTTTGCGGCCTTTTTATGGCACGAAGGGATCGTTCATGATGCCATGGCGTGTGCCTCCTTCCTGAAATTTCATCCAACGTTGCCTAAACAGGGCGCTTTGGTGGTGACTCGTCAAAACAACTCGCACAGTCATCCCATTGATAAGCGACAACAAGAACTGACCAAGGAGGAAAGAGCGCGACAAAGGCATTCAGTTGAAGTGACCACTGCCGGAAATTATTTGCATATCCAGCCTTCCACATTGGAATCTCTTACGCGATCTGCTGCTAATGCCAGTGCATACAGAAATCGTAACCGGAAACCGGCGGAGCATACAATTAAGGAAGAGTTGCCTGCGGAAAACACTTTCGGTTACCAAACCATTTCCGTCTTGCCTCCAGCATTGAAATGCCTTGTCTTTTTGTGGGAAGAGCTTACAACTAATTGCTTGCATGCAATTTCGCAGCAAACATTAATATCCACTCCCACGCACTTAAAGTCAAGCAAAAAGTACGAGAAAATGGGCTCGAAAGATAAGGATAAGAATGCCGTTATGGAAAAAGAGAGCAAAAAGAGTCGGAAGAAAAAGGCTGTGGCTAGGAATTACCTGGATGATATTGGGCTAGCCGGTTTTCTGCACGCTGCGAGTGAAAGGGAAACTGCATGTGAATTATGCGGCGACTACTTTCCACATCCTGTAACTTATCATATGCGTCAAGCTCACCCCGGGTGTGGGCATCACGCTGAGAGCAAGGGGTACAATTCCGGTGGCAATTACTGTCTCGGCTGGGCTGGACATTGCGGCGAAGGGGGTGTCCGTAAGTATTTTGTTTTATAAATTCATATAAGTGAATTACAAAACTTTTTACGATTTAATTAGCTGGAAGTTCATGGTATCTACTTTGTGAGTCCTGCCGGGAAAAGTACATTAAGTCGTGCAAAGGAGGCAAAGTGGTTCCACGAAGTAAAATGGTTACGAGCAATCGGCGGAAAAATGCACATTTCGTAAAGTCACTTATTTCGCCCAGCACTAGTGACGGCATGCAAGTTCACATAATGATGAAAAACAATGCAATGTTTTTGCTGGATTTAGCCAGTGCTAACGAAAATGGTATAATTAATGCTCCGTTTAGCTTTGTCTATTACTTACACCATTTTTGGTCCGCTTATTTTTAAGGTATCTCTCAACACCGACGTCCATCGTCCACTGTTATGCCATCGGTTTCCGAAAACAATTCCCCACCGGATTTGAGCGGGCCATTTAGTCCTTTGCCACCCTTCCAGTGTTTGCAATCTCTCGGTGTGTCGGACGATCTCGCTAACGTATCCAATTATGAGGAGTTCTTCCGCAGACAAAGCGCATGTTTCGAAAATGCTTTGCCTGGTCCTTCCGGACAGCAGAGAGTATAGTGAAAACCTATAAAAAAATTATACCCGTTTGATTGTTTGCTCTTTTGCAGCCTTTGTCTGACATTTCGTTATCCGAAGACGGCGATCCCGGAAAACAGAGATTCCACAGATCCGTTTCAATGGGCACGAATGGAATTCCATGGTCGAAATCTGGCGTTGACGGCAGAGTTATAATGCTCAGAAAACGAAACAATAGTAGCAGTGAAACATTGAATGAAGGGTCGTCGTTGCTTTGTAATCCGTCATCGGCACTGCAAAAACTAGTCCCGAAAATGGACAATTCAGCTATTGTCGCAAAAAATTTATCAAACCATTCCCTAAATTCCGAAAACAATCTTGATTCTTTGGCTCTTTTGCATCGGCCAGTGATGCTGTTCATTATACAGAATCACGATTTGGAAGCTTTGCAATTGGCCATGAAGCAAGCGATGAGAAAAGCCATGTGCAGAGTATACGCTATGCAGGCTTTGAATTGGCTTTTAAAATCAGTCACTCAGCCAATATCCTTGCACGATCTGTTGTGGTGGTTCGTGACAGCGTTAACTCCCGTAGATCCGGACGGAGACTGCGAAGATGACAACAAGCCGCAGAAAAAGTTGGATGAATACGAACTGAATGTCTGCGAACATCCCCTCTCGGACATCTCAATTGCAGGGGAAGCCGTTCATCCACTACCTTCGACTTTTCATAATTTACTGCAAACAATCGCTGATCTAATGGTTCTTTTACCAATGGGATCCAGTCTTCAGCAGATGGCTGTTAGATGCTGGGGAATAAGATTCGCACCCTCCGATCACTCTTTTCTGCACCGATCTCAAGTTTTTAGTAACATTAGTAAAATATTATCGAGAAGTGAAGAGATTGAGGACACTACAGTATCAATGCATGAAAGTGCAATGAATTCGCAACTTTGCACTGTAGAATGTTTGACTGATCTAACAATGAATTTGGAAATTAAAGCAAGCAGTCGACAAGCGATGGTGGGCAGTTTAACGGATGGATCTACTGAAACCTTTTGGGAATCAGGCGATGAAGATCGCAATAAAACTAAAAGTATAGTAATAGTTTGCGGACAGGGCCACAAACCTAAATTAGTTTGCGTTCATATAGACAACTGCCGTGATTTAGCTGTGAGTTTTAATTTTCGATTATTTATGTAATTTTCATTGCATTTGCATTTTTTATTTTCAGAACAAAGTTTCCAGTATTGTATTTTATTGTGGTCCAAATACTGATGAATTAGTGAAAATTAGAAGTGTGGAAATTGAAACGCGTCTTTTGGGAGGATGGATTAACTGCCCTATGAAAGACAGTATGAACGAAGCTATAATTCGCCTGGAACTCAAAGGACCAGACAATTCGATAAGAATTCGGCAAATACGCGTGCTGGGAATGATTGATGGCGAAAGTATTAAACTGAGAAAGCAGTACAATGCATCTACAATTCAACATCGAAATTGTGAAAGTGAAACGTTGCGAGTTTTCCGGTTAATTACTTCTCAAGTATTTGGAAAATTGATCACAGATCAGAATTTGAAAAGTCAGGAGACACCGTCTTTCGCTGAGTGCGGTGATCTAGTTGAAGAAAGCAATGACTTAAGAGAACACATGGTTGGAATTTTATTCAGTAGGAGTAAATTAACGCATTTGCAAAAACAAGTTATTGTTCATATTGTACAGGCGATTCGCAAGGAAACAATAAGAGTAAAAGAAGAATGGGAAATCGGTATAATTTCTCCTTCTACAGCTAATTCCATCGCATCAATTAATAGCCAAGAGGCTGCAAAGAACGCTGATACGTATTGTTTTGAAATGTTGTCAATGGTCCTTGCTTTGTCTGGTAGTTCCGTTGGTAGAGCTTACTTGTCTCATCAAGGGGGTCTTATTGGTGATTTACTCACATTATTACACACTGGAAGTGCTCGAGTGCAAAGACAGGTTTGCTAAATAATAAAAAATAAAAAACGAATGCAGTTTTATATTTTAGGTAACATCTTTACTGCGCCGAATTCTACCGGAAATTCCACCCGAAACTTTTGCTAAAATATTGGGCATAGAGAGTTTGCCGCCTAAAGATTTTAGCATTGTCGCAACAGCCAATAAATCCGATTCTGAAAAGAACAAGAATTCCAAGTAAGTTTTTTTACAATAGTTTTTAATGCAAAATGTGAAGACTTTTTTTAAAAATCAATTTCCTTTTTTTACAAAGCAAACAAAAACAAATATTAATTTTTTAAGGTCTGGTTTCCTTGATGTATTTCTGAGCGTAATAGCAAAAGCTTTAACAGTACAAGTTAAAGTTAAAAACAAAACCACTTCGGGTGTGGCAGCTAAAGACATGAACACCGTAACATTAGCTACAACACCAATCAAAGATGACGTTAAGTCCCGGTGGTGGCTTCGGGGATCCGTAAATCGCAAATTAGCTGATGTGATTGTTCATTTAATCAAGGATTTGGCTTCTGTAAGTATTTTTTTATTTGATAGTCGGGAGTATTTTAAATAATTCCTTTAAAAATTTTAGGGTAAACTATCGGAAACGTGGGCCGTTGTAACTAAAGCAGCTATCGCCCAAAATATCCTTCATTTAACACATTTATCCGAAGATGAACGCTTACCGGAAATCTGTTTAAAAACTCCAACATTGTGGCTAGCTTTAGCATCGCTTTGTGTTTTGGATAAAGATCATGTTGAAAGATTATCTTCTGGTAAAAGAAAAATTAATTAATTAATTTTGCACTGTTTTTGTAATTAATGATTTTTAATTTATAGGTCAGTGGCGCAAAACTGATGGACAACCGATGCCTCCTCGACCTACATGCACCAACCACGACGACGGAGAAACGAACGCCGTCATACAATGTAATGTTTGCGGAAATTTGTGTGCCGAATGCGACCGCTTCTTGCATTTGCATCGGAAAACTCGCACTCACCAAAGACAAGTCTGTAAAGAAGAAGAAGAAGCCATAAAGGTGGAACTGCATGAAGGATGCGGTAGAACCAAGTTGTTCTGGCTCTTGGCATTGGCTGATGCACGAACCTTAAAGGCCCTCATCGAATATCGAGAAGGAAGCAACCGAAGTCAAGGAGCTGGTGTCACGGGCACTTGTAGGTTTTGTGGTGCCACTGGCAGTACCGGCTTATTAGCCATAGGAAATGTTTGTGCAGATCAAGAGTGTCAGGTATGTTATTTCATTTTTAACTAATTTTGTAAGAAATAAAAAAAAAAATGATAACGCATTTTTACAGGAGCATGCGAAAACTGCATGCACAAAAATGCTTAACTGTGGTCATATGTGTGGCGGAGTGCAGAGCGAATCAACGTGTTTACCATGTCTACATGGATGCTCTGGGGATTCTTCGTTGCGTCAAGATGCGGATGATATGTGCATGATATGCTTTACAGAAGCTCTTTCTTGTGCCCCGGCAATTCAGTTAGCGTGTGGCCATGTGTTTCATTTGCATTGCTGTAAAACAGTACTTACTAAACGCTGGAGTGGACCGAGAATAACGTTTGGGTTTTCTCTTTGCCCAATTTGCAAGGTGATTTTTAAGCGAATCCAGTTAAAAATCGATGGTCAATGTGAATTTTTAGACAACAATGGAACATGAAGTGCTTAAAGATCTCCTGGAACCGATAGCAGAATTATACAAAGATGTGCGACGCAAAGCTCAAATGCGCTTAGAATATGAGGGATTGCATACAAATGAGGCAATTGTAGCACCGGGCGCTCGTTTTCATAACGATCCGAGCACCTATGCAATGGACCGATATGCGTATTATGTGTGCTTCAAATGCGGCAAAGTGAGTGTGATTACTTGAATTTTTTTTTTCTATTTATTTTTACGTGGCCATTTGTTTTCTAGGCTTATTACGGTGGAGAAGCTAGATGTGACGCTGAAGTGGGTGAAGTTTACGATCCGGCTGAACTCGTATGCGGTGCATGTTCTGATGTGGCAAGGGCTCAAATGTGCCCTAAACATGGAACTGACTTTCTTGAATATAAGTGCAGATACTGTTGTTCCGTGGCTGTATTCTTTTGTTTTGGCACCACACATTTCTGTAATCCTTGCCACGATGACTTCCAACGAGTAACGAATCTGCCAAAGAAGGAACTGCCTTCGTGTCCAGCAGGTATGTCCAACCTTTGTTCGATAATAACTTCGATTAATTGATAATTATTTTAGGACCCAAAGCGAAGCAATTGGACGGTGAAGAGTGTCCTCTGCATGTAAAACATCCACCTACTGGTGAGGAATTTGCGTTGGGTTGTGGCGTTTGCAGGAACGCGCATACGTTTTAACTTCCGCTTAAAAAGTAATTATTCTCTGATGTATTTTAATGTCGATTATTTAAAAAAAAAAATAGTGTCAGTGGCTGCTGATTATAATCACATTTATATGCAAAACATAAAACACTTTATTATTTAATGAATTATCAAAACTCCTTTAATACCGGCATACGGCATAAGAAACTAGTAGTGATTTAATAAATAAATAAAACTTATCAATTACAATAGTTTTAAATTTGTTATCGCATTTTTGTTTTGGATAATTCTGACGATTCATCTTCAGATTCCAATTAAATTTGAAAGAAAATTGATGCTGATATTATACTCTTGTTCAATTAGTTTTCTTAAAAATTTTAGAAAAGTGTAGTATTCTGTAATAATTTAATAAATTTGTCATAGCATACCAAAATTATTTACAATTTATTTCATCAGCAAAAAAAGTGAAAATATTGACAACAATTTTAATTTAACAAAGAAGTAACTTACAAAACTACATAAATAATAATTATAATAGTAACAACTTGTTATCCATTCAAACTCTATTTTAATACATATAAAACCATTCAATTTTATGATTTGTAGTGAATTTATGATAATAGGATAACAATAAGTAAATACAGTGCATTGATAAAGTTGGGAATAATTTGTGGCAAACATCCTATTTACAATAAATTTATTCTCCACTTAAAAAAACACCGACTTCCGGTAAGAAATAAGAAGGAACAGCGATCCCCCAGTAAATAACTTCAATTGGTCAACAGCACTGAAAAAAAAATTAATTCTTCCGATGGTTGCTGATATATGTCAACAGCAAATTGCTTATTTCTCTAGATTTCAGTAATGTGGTGTTGCTTTGAACACCAGATCAATAAATTGCTTCATTAGCTGACCCGGTGATTAATTACACGTGACTGAAAGTCTACAATTAAACGCACGCATTCCTCGGTCCTGCAATCTTCTTCGGATAAATTTTGCCGACGGCGATACATATTTTCCGCAATATTGGCAATGGCATGTACATCAAACAAATGCTTTCGCAGATCATCTAAGTTTAACGCAAGGAAAGAACATTTGAGGCACTCAATGGTACAAACATTCAATTCACGCATCATATGCTCCATCAGGTCTTTGGCGCGTCCACACTCGTACAATTTGCACATTGGGCAAGTATAATTTCCACCAGGTTTTAACTTTGCTATCTCACCCCATTTGCACTTAAAAGTTCCATTGGCTAGTTCTTCGTCCGACATACTTGCCATCAAAGTCCTTGTTAAAAACAATCCCTTCGAAAGAATTAGGGGAACAACCGGTAATGGCGGATTTACCTTTGCGTTGCTGGCCTGATTGGAATTCTTTTTATCTGCGATATCAAAGGAGTTAAATTAATTTAGAGGGAATTAATTTTATCAATTAAGTTTGAATCTTCATGCACATGCATTATTTCAGTCTTTTAAACACCACGACAAATTTATCTTTCAAGTTTTTCTACTACTTTTTTTGGTCAACTGAACATAACTGACCTGTGGCTTCTTTGAGGATTTGCTCTTCCAACGTCTGCTTCCTGAGAGCAAGTAAGTCATGCTTTTTTTTCTTGTTAGCGTTTCCTGTAGGAGTAGCACTAGCAAATGACGTTACCGTTTGCTTTAGAGTACTTGGGGGAGTTTTCTTCACCTGAAGTTTAAGAGACTTTTCTTCCAGTAAAATTCCCCTAATATGCTTCACTTGACTGTCTCTATTCTTGGACCACAAAGGTGTCGTATCAAAGACCTCCTGCGTACCCGTAGTTTTGGTGGAAATTGTTGAGACCTCCCTGTCTTCTTCTTTGCGGTAGAACACAACCACTTCTTCGGCTCGATTTTCATGATTCGTCGCAAAATGTTCTTCAAAGGCATCGCGCGTATCGCTGCCGAAATTACAGAACAAACACTTGTACTGCTTATTAAACTGATGTTTTTTCGATACGTGGTCCTTGATCTGCTCTTCAGAGAGATTCTTTTTTGTGCACAGATTACATTTATACGGTTTGCCACTTGATGGACGTCCTGAAACGTTATCGGTTTTGTTTTCATTTAGGGCGGTACCATTACTTTTAACTTGCACCGATCTTAGTACAAGAACGTTCTTCTTGGCCAAAAGACTGTTGGTATTAAAACTATGGTGCGCCTCAAGTATGTGGCGCTCGACATTGTTACGGGTGCAATCGAGATGTGAGCACATCGGACATCCAAATAGATTTAAATCATGCAGACGCAAGTGTCTTATAATGGCCTCAATGCTGATAAAGGAACGTTCGCTATTTAACTGCCAATTGCAATGTGTACATGTGTAGGACGTTTCATTGTCGTGAAGTGCTTGCAAGTGATGCTGTAAAATGCGTTCTTCCAGACATAGGTAATTGCAACCCTTTGCACCGCATACGTAACGACTTGTTATAGGCACATACTGTGGAATTTTTTCAGCACTGCCATTTTTACCAGCTGTTTCATTACTGCCCTTATCGCGATTCAGTAGTGCGGAATTTTGGTGGCTGCTAGCCGCCAGATTAACCATTTTATCAAACATAAGTTCGTTTCGTTCCAAGCAAGGCACCGGATTGATTGGGGCCTCCTTGCTGACAACTGCGTCGCCGCCACCCTTTGCGTGCAGCGCCATATGGCGCACAAAGTTTGTTCGAACTTTATTAGTAAATCCGCAAATGGAACATTGCGCCGAAAACTTAAATATGGGTGTTAAAGGTAATCGGGAAATGTCGCCTGGACCAAAAGTATGTTCTGAAGAAGGAATGGAAGCCGAATTGGTATTTTGTTTTTCATGAGACTGATTCCTATCTTTCTCCTCGGTCAGATCCGTTAGACGTTGAATCGAGGGACTGATCACAAATTGCTGCTCATCTGGTTTTACAAATTTCAACTCATTGTGAACTGGTAAAATACTAAAGTCAGTGCCATTGTAGTTGTGAACGAATTTAAAATGTTTTTTAAATAATGCGCGATGTGGCTCCTTATGTCCGCACAGACCGCACGTAATGTTCAGAGGTCCGTGCACTCGAATATGGTCAACAAGGTGCGTAACCAACCTATATGACTTGTGGCAGTGAAAGCATAAGCGTGCTCTTGCTTTTTGAGCATCCTCCAGCTTGTTAATATGGTCTATTAATAGCTGGGACGTCTCGAAACCGTTGAAACAATGGCAACAACGGTACAATTCGACTCCAACAAACGATTTCCGCACATTATTCTTTGGTGAATCCTTTTGTTCTACTGTTACCGAAGTTTTAACTAGTTTATTTTCATTCTGCGATTCTTGGTTTGATTCAATCATAAATGTCAATCCTGGCGGGTCACTTATATAAGAAGCTTGCATTTGATCATCAACGATGCCTCCAGAAGGCTTAGCCGTAGACGACATTTCTTTTAACACCAGGAGTTTATCGACAACATTCGATCCGTTATTCAAAACTGTACTTAACTCACTGGTTAAAACGGTGCGGCTCACCATCTTCATTGTGATGTGTGGATGTTGTGCAACATGATGTTTCCGCATATTAGTCGCGTTATCGGCGCCGTGGCCACAATAACGGCAATGGAGATCGCATAGGTTGTGCTTTTGGGACATGTGTTCTTTTAGCTCTGTCAAATTAACAAATGCTTTATCCCCGCAAACGCATTGGAAATTCGATGAGATGGAGCTATGTTCCAGTTTTACATGATCCAAAAAGTGAGGCCATATATAAAATGAACTTTTGCAATCTGCTAACATGCCATTTAAGAATCAGAATAAATTAGCACACAGCAAATTAAAAAAACTTAATACTTACAGCAGGTATATGGTTTGATTATTGTGGATAACGGTTGTAAATTGTCTGTGTGCAGTGGTTCTGCTGCTCCATCAATCGGTGGTAGATTCAATACAATGATTTTTTCAGTTCCGTGAACTTCTGCTGCATGAACTTCCACATACTTGAAACTATACGCGCGATAAAAACACAATGAGCAGCCAAATAGACTATTTCCGTGGGCGATCTGAAACCAAAAGTATAATTATAGCTAATCATAACTACAATAGGAAACTACAAGAGGAAAATCAAAATGACTTACCATAACATGTTGCTTATATTCTTCTGCAGCAATCTGATCATTACAGTAGAAACATGCCAGATTCAATTTCGGTTGCAAGTTATGTTCTTTAAAATGTAGTTCAAAGTTAGATTGACTGTGAGTTAGAAATGGACAATCATAAAGTGGACATTTAAATAAACAGGTCATAAATTCTGCGTCCCTCCATTTTTCTAGAACATCACTGCTTTTGCGGTATGGTATTGAAGATTGGTTGGAATTAAATACTTTCTTCATTTCGTCTAGGGCCTTTAAAGTTACGTTCTGATTACTTTCTGTTGATTCCTTCGGCTTAGATACCTCATCTTTTTTAACATTCATACATAATTCCGGAAACTCTGTTAAGAAAAATTCCTTCGATGTATCTTCGATTTCGTTAAGCGCTTCAGCAAGACTGGTGACGGAAACAATTTTGGGCATCGATGTCATCTTCAAAAATTAATCAATTAAAACGTCTCTAGTTGAAACGATTGAAAATACTTACATTTTGTTCAATGGGATCAGCAGCTATTAATTCCGATTCATCAACATTGATTACCTCTTGTTTAATGGTTATATCTTCGACGCTATTAAAATGGAGGACAGTCTCCAAGTATGCATCGACGTGTTCACAAAAATGTTGAAAAATCTTAAGGAAGATGACGGGATTAAGCGTATTGAACGAACAATGAGGACATTTGAAATGAACCTTCCGACCACTGTGGTCATCCCTGCAATGAGCTCTGAATGAAGTTCTATCTTTATCGCTATATCCACATGAATTCAGCCGACAAATAAATAAGGGAGGATCGTCGAATGGTTCTGAGAAAACTGCTTCAATGCCGGTGATTCGCAGGACGCGAATATTATCAACCGAACCATCTTCTTGTTTAATTAGGCTCTCATCCATATTTTCTTGCTGGGTTTCTATGGGGTCAAAGGGTGCATTTTCCGACGTCTCTGTAGATACCTCAGAAAGAATTTCTTGCGCATTGTTGGTTTTCGCACATTTATTTGAGGAATCGTCAATAGCCGGGATTTGGGAAGTAGATGCTGGATGCGAATTATCCTTTTCGGCATTCAGTTGCCTTTTGCTGCTTCTCCGAGTTTGGGGTGATGACTGGTTTACTTTAGAAGCTTTAGCTTCTTTAGCTATCGAGGCTTTGGTTGCCTTGGCTTCATTTTCAGTCTTTTTTGCGCTTGTTACTTTCGACTCCTTCGCAGATATGGTGTCTTTAACAAGTGGTGCTTCATTATTACTTTCTGTCACCGCATTTTTGGGCAACGGTGCAACCGACATATTAATTGGGTGTACCCTACACCCTTTTTGAAGATGGTAGACATGGGCATGTTCATCTAGACGGTCCCTGTGCAGCTGAAGAAAATGACACTGGCTGCAAACGTATCCAACCACCACTCCACTACGAATATCATCGGGAGGTGGGTCTAAAGTCCGAAAAGAGACCAAGACGCCAGGGTGCATATGTTGCATATGTATTTTAATCGAGGCAATGCGGTTACCTTTAAAGTCGCACTCGGTGCACGAGTAGATGAATTCCCCAGTATGGGAAGTAAGATGTTCATAGAAATCTATTGGTGTGGTCTTCTTCAAAAAGAATTCACAGAAGATGCAAATGTAATCACGTCTTATATCTTCAGGGATGTCATCATCCTTTTGTTGTTTCTTTTTCTTTTTTTTGGTTAACGAATCTTTGGGCAGTAAAAGATTCTGAGATATAGCATGAAGTGTCTTTTCGGGATTTAGCCGTGAAATGCTAACGTCATGTTGTGGATGACTGGTAAGGTAATGCAAGACAATATCCCGACCAACAAAACTACAAAGCCTACATTCGTTATCCTTTAGTGGATCCAGATAATAATCCCTTTCGGGCCAAACAAATTCCGTTTTTTTAGATGTTTCATTTACAGGTGCGGGTGGAGATTTAGCAGGGGATGGTGTTGGAGACTTATTCGGTGGTGGGGATGGAGATTTAGTCGGTGGTGGAGTCTTGGATCTTTTTACAGACGATCTCGTAACTCGTCTCTCGGGCTTCTCTTCTTTACTTTCTTCAACGACCTCTTTTGGTTGTGGTTGTTTACGTTTACGGGTTTCAATAGTATTGATAGAGGTAGTTGTGGTGGCTGCCACTAGTTTGGGCGATTCTGCCTTATCAGTTGCTTGACTCTGAAGCCTTCGAGAGGAAAGCACATTATCCCCAAGGGTTTCTTTAATATCTTCGTGAAGACGATCCAACTCGGTCTTAAGCTTCTTACGATTTTTCTTCTTATCATTGTCTACAATGCTAGGACTAGGAACGGAATCAGTCGGGATTTCTCTAGGCTCGGCATCCTCACTTGGTTTTCGCTTGCGCCCTATTAATGATTGTTTTGGTAACTCTTTCTCAACAACCACCGTCTTTCTGCGCCCCCTTCCCCTTTTTGGAACAGGACTATCAACGATCTTACTTTCACTGGTTTCAGTTATTGAATCATCTGGTGGGTTTTCTGTTTTTTTCTCTGTGCTTATTACTTTTTCTGGGGCTGGATCGACAACAGAACTATTTGGAAAAGTAACTATTTCTTCTTCTTTGCTTATTGAATCAGAGGCTTGGTCCGATTTTAAACATTTGACAGCACTGCCCAAAATGTTCAACATATCAGCGTCTACACATTTGGATTCTGCCACCTTCTGCTTAAACTGCTCTATCAAACTAAGAGCTTTGTTGATCCGTTCGGTATCAACATCTTTTTCTTCTACGGTTAGATTTTCATTAGCGTCTTCATTCAAGATAGTTTTGAGACTAAGATTAGCATCACCGGTCGATGATTTGGGGTCAGTTTTACTTTCGACTTCATCCTGCTTCAGAATTGGTTCACTGTTTTTATTTTCACTGACAGTTGAATCAAGTAAGTCGTTAGACTTTGTTGTTTGGCTTTTTATTTTTTTCAACACTTTTTCATCACTAGCTTCCAACTTCACTATAAGTTTTCTTTTTGGTAACTTCTTAATTTTATTTTCTGACGACTCTTTTGGTGTTATTACTTGGGCGTCGCTCATTTCCTCCTCCAGATCTTCAGGTTTCTTGGTATCCTCTTCGGGGACAGGCTTGGCATTGCGTGTATATGAAACAGTGGGTTCCTTCTTGCATTCCGAATTATGAGTAACGTCCTGTTTTTCAATTTCTTTAGATTCATGTTCTGGACTTAAGCAACTCTTCATATTTAAGTCTTTTTTATTCTCAGCACCATTCCTTTTAGTTTTATCCTTATTCGTCTCAATTGAATTATTTTTTAATATCTTTTTTGAGTCAATTTTTAACTTATTTTCTGTGGGTTCCCTATCAGGTTTTTTATCTTTAATTTCTTCTTTCTCCAGCTTCGCTTCCATAGATTTGCTCCGAATCCTCTTTTTCGTTTTAATGTCGTCTGCTTTAAGTATTTTACCATCTTTCTCCGATTTCTTTAATGATTCTAGATTTTCAGGGGGTTGTTTCTTTACTGAAGAACTTTCCAGATTGTCCATCTTACAAGCCTTGGATGTTTTCTTAGGAATCCGCCAGTTTTGATCTAGACTATTGTGCCCTCCTTTTGAAACTTTTCCAGTCGAACCTTGTATGTGAGAAATTTTCGGATTCTCCAATTCAGCTCCATCATTGTCGACGGGTTTATCCATTGTTTTCTTGTGAATGTTGACGTTCTCTCCCAAACATTTCAGACGAACTGAAGATTCCTTCGACTCCAATGGATTTATAAGAGCCGGGACAACAACTTCATCCTTCTTCTGTTCAACTTCAGAAGCCGCGGATAAATCATCAATTTTATTATCTCTCTCCTCAGCCTTTTCCGGTTTTGTGCACGTCTTTAACATAGGTTTTCCCAAAGGTACAAACTCAAAGTTTTTCTTTGCTATTAATTCCATTTTTTTGCTACAACCACTGTTTTTCATACCATCAGTATCATCTTTGTTAACTTCTTGAGCGCGCATTCTCCTAAACTGCAATCCTTCTTGCTTCTCCATACTTTTTCTTCGTTCATCCAAATTGTTGTGCTTCTGCTGCCGCCACTCTTTATATGTGGAATAATTTCCAGGAACGAGCAGTTCTTGGGGAGGGGGAGGGGGCGGACAATACTCTTGCCCAACTGGATCGAAAGGATGAAAAGCTACAGGCACAGTCGGCTCCAAGCATGTAGGTTGTCTTTGCATATTAATTTGTGACACCGGTCTACATCTGGGATCGACTTTTTTGGAAGGAAATGGTCGAACGGATTGATTATTAGTTCCAGGCAAAAATGTAGCATTGCAGTTTAGGATTTTAAGAAAATCGCCCTCAGAATACGAGTCTATTCTACTAGTTTTATTAATGTGGCGATCTTCTGTGCTGGATTTTCGAGGAATTTTGTACGCATTCAGATTTCTAATACCGGGAATTTCCGTGGGGATGGATTTATAGCCATCTCTATCCGAAGATGGTTTTTGATCAGAAGTGCATGGTTCAGCTTCAGGAAGTATGGGAAGGTCTTCGACAGCGATCGGTGGTTTCGACATATCCACCGATGGAAAACTGATTTGAGCTTTAGGTTTATTAACGGTTTGCGCAGCAGACGTATACACACTGGTTGTCTCTTCATAGTATTGTCCATTACATTCTTCCTGCTTCAACCTAGATGCATATGTTTAAGCCAATGACATTAAAACCTTTAAAAGAAAATTTCGAAACTTACTTTGTATCATCAGGACTTTTCTTCTTCTTCTGAAAAACAATAATTAGTAAAATATTATTGAGGGCAATTAAATCAAATTAACAACTATATAGAAGTTAACTTACAGTGTTATTTTTCAGTAGTGATATCACCTCATAACACTTGACTAGCGTGGACAATTTGTACCTAAAACTCTCTAGTTGTGGACACGTGAAAACTAAAAAAACGGCCAGTAACTCACTTGTCGGCATTAACGACCATATCCATCATTGCCTTCATCTTGTTGTACTGAACACTGTTCTGGGGCAATGTCTGCAGTACCTTTTCCAAGAATGGCATACATTCCTGTAGATTTTTCTTCACCACGCTTTCGCTCTCCATTTCGCAGCACACACGAGTACTTAATTCGAACACCAAATTCTGTTAGGTCCGCTGACAAAAAGCGAAAACAGACTATTGAAGACTTGGAAAATGACTGGCCTAGCAAAGCCCAGGCAAATATAGTGGGGACAGGAAAATACTAGCTTAGTTTGCCCGGTTATCCCTCACCTAATAAACGTGGTGAGGGGATGCTTTTCTCAACTGCATACACTTACACACGTATACCTATAGTTAATTTACTTTACTTTGCCTAGCTTTGTGGAGAATATAACCTCAACATTAGTTTTTCGATTGAATTATCCCGTTTAACAGGCGGGAGAGCCAGTAAATGCACAAAGAACCGAGTCAACTAAGTTGCAGGCAACTTTCCCCTTTAGCATCTCAATTAATCCAAATAAACACTAATCAAATAATGCAGTTAGTGAAATTTAATAGTTCATTGGAAAAATTAGAACAAACTTAATTACAATTATTAGAAATGTTATATTTACTAAACATGTGTCAAAATTTTAAAACGATTGGGAACCAAAACCATTACAGACTGGTTATATGAAAAATGGGAAATTGGTCGAATTTGGCCAGTTGATAGTAAGACATAAAATTATAGCAATAAACCGAATGAGAATAAATTGTACAAGTAAACTGTGTCAGTTTTATATTTACCTTTTGAAAAGAAAAATAATGACAAGACATTTAAGCTTGGTAGGTATGAGCAGTTGTATGCATTCCTTGTCACTTATGATTCTTCAATACTTTCACTAATAAAGCCTATTATTATATAGGACATATAGGCACAAAGTTATTGCTAACAATCTTAAATACACCAACTATCATTTACTTTAATGTACACTTTTACCATTCTTATAAAAACAAAACAGATTTTGCGCCATCTTATCATACAAATATCACAATGCGGCCATCTTGATTTTTGACCGTTACGCATGCAAGCACGATCGCTGCGACATCTCAGTAAAAAGTTGCAAGAATTTTTTTTTGTTGCTGTTTTGTAATTATTAAATCATAGTCTATGTTCTTCATATTTAAATGAAACAGAATGCGGATTCTATTCAATGCAATGACTGGGCCGATTATCTTAAAGGAACGAAGCAACAGAATCTCAATGTGAGCACGTGGTAATTTCAATAAAACTATAGGTCATCATTTCGTAACCAGTACATATCCCGTTTGCAAATAGTTTACTTAAATTTTAAAGATTCGAAACAAAGATTTAATAATTGTATCTCTCATGCACGTGGAACCCAACTCTTTTTTTTTATACTTGATTGAGCTTAAGGCTTTTTTTATAACAATGATCTACCAAGAAAACAAATAAATGTACCTTTTTCGGTGTTGGCTAATTCTTCTTGAAGAAGTACGAACAAATATTTTGAAGCCTCTGTGAAACTTCAGTCAATTAGTTCCAAGGAATGCAGGAATTAATTCAAACACTTGATAACATTGGTAACGATATCAAACGGAAAAAGCCATTTTGATTTTGGAATTGTGAGACTGCGCATTACCACTCGAACTTAAGCCATATTGCATTTTTTAATGGTACCCGGAAAGGGGACTGTGTACCCGTAACACGCGTTTGTTAAATGTATTTTTCATTGTTTCGTATCAGTTTTAGCTTGGCAGTGTCTGTTCAAACAAACATTTTTTGAATTGTTCGCCATACTTTGATTGTGTTATTAAAATTTATTAATTTAAATATTTTTTTTTGTCTAAAGTTAAGCTATTTAAAGTTTTTTTTTTAATCATTTTTCCAATAAATTGAATAGCTTTCTTCTACTTAAGTTCTAAATTATTAGGTGGTGAACGGTGATGGATGTGTACTCAGTTCTCATGAATATTTGGGTTAATGGTGAATTTTGTACCATATTTCTTGCTTTAACAAATTTGATAAAATAAATCTTAATAATATGAAATTAACTCAATCGACTTGGCATTTAAGACATTCATTGCTTAAATATCATTTTGCGTCTGAAATATATTACATTTTGTCATAAATATTAAAAATAAAGTGAAAATATCTATTAGTTTGTTTAATAATGTGGCTGATTATCATAAAATATAAGTAAAAGTGGCATTTATTTATTTTGCATCATGGATTTTATTGAACGTTTCAAATATAGGTCTTCCAGTTTGCAGAGAAATGATGCAGAAATCTGTGGGGTGGAATCCCTTTCCTAGCTTCCCTGCAATTTCTAAGGATGAAACATAGATGACTCAACTGCATTAAATTTCAATTATTTTTTTTATATTTTTCATTGCATTTCGGTAATTATTTTAAAAGATGACATTGATTTTTACCCTTTTTAATAAGTTTTCAAATATTTTATTTATATCTTTCATTGCATTTTTCTAATTTGTTTATTAGGTAGGATTTTAAAAATTATTTTTATTGTTTTTTTCAATAGTTTTTTAATATTTTTAATTGCGATTAATTTATTTATTTATTAGTTATCTTATAATTATTATTATTTACTTGTTTTTTTATGTTTTCCACTGCTTTTTCGTATATATTTTATTAGTTAGGGTTGATTTTTAATTAGTTTTCATTTGTATTTTAAGATTTTCATTGCATTTCCGTAGGTAATTATTTTAACTGATAGGGTCGATTTTATTCTTTCTTCTAATTTTTGAATGGTTTTCTTAAGAAAACGTAATTAATTTCGTAATCATCTTCTTTTGGTTATAATTTGGCCTCAATCTTTTCGGCTTTGTCCAAGCCTACCGAAATATTTTTTTCTCAAATTTCTGTCGTTTTAATTCTTTGAAAATTAATTTTCCTTTCTAAATAATCGATGAGGAAATTTTTGAGGCCTGTCGGGATCTTCTTTGCACACTGATAGCTCGTAAATTATGAGCTCTAGAATTTTTATTTCATTAAAAATCCAACCTGGATAAATTTGAAAATTAAATCTTTTTACACCTTAATTTTTAAGCCTACAATTGCTGAGAAAATCCTTAAAAACGAGAAAATGCAAGATTTTGATAGATTAGTCGCAGGTCTCCTATAATTTAACAGCTAACTGCAATTATCATAAAAAATGTGGTTTGAATCCAAATCTTTGTTTTGGTTAATCTTATTAATTTATTTGTACTTTTACAAACATTTTGAGTACTTTTTTAGCAATGATATTTTCCATATATTATAGTAGAATCGGTTAAAATTTCCTTAAAAAAATGCAATTATTGATTTTTTCCTACTAAAGTAAATGACTAATTTTCATAAACTATAAATCGCATATAGAGAATTGAATTGCCTTGAAGACTGTAAATTAGTTTTTAATTATTGCTGTTATCAACTTTTTTACAGGATGTTTTACTTTTAAAATTTGTTTATTTATTATTATATAAAGCTAAAA
>JASKGO010001455.1:0-24018 GCA_030556065.1 Holobus sp. GC000080
TTCATAAAGCGCGGCAAAAATTTGCGTTTTTTTTCTATATTTGACAGTTAATAGTATTTTGCCCTGACCACGGATCTCTCTCTCATCATTGTGTCCATTCTTTATAGGTCTATGTTCGAAACTTTCACTTTTTACAACTATTTGTAGGTTATGGACTTTGGCGGTTTTGACCTCTTCTGACCTTTTCCTTCTTTATCACAAAACAGTTTGACATTTTTTCACCGGCTGTCAAAAACAGTGAGCCTGCAGTTAGCAAACACAAAGTAGTAATTGCAAGTAATCAGAGTTTTAATTATCAATAACCGCTAATTAAAAAGATGTTGGACATTTTTTCGGGAGCAACAATGTCCGGATCTACGGACTGGATGGACGCGGCTCATAGTACCGGTGTAAGATTCAAATATTCCCATTTTCAAAATTTTGAGGTTATAGTTAAGAAAATTTTTGTTTTTCAATGTTTAGACCTCTATTATGGCTGCGGAATTCAATGGAGGAGTTGTAATTGGTGCTGATTCTCGCACCACAACAGGGTAGGAATTAATTTCAATAAAAGTATTTCCATATTGACTTTTTTCTTAAAGAGCATACATTGCCAACCGATGCACAGACAAGTTGACTAGAGTCACCGATAACATTTATTGCTGCCGCTCTGGTTCTGCAGCAGATACCCAAGCTATTTCTGCAATTGTCTCTTATCATCTGAACTTTCATTCGTAAGTTGTTGCTCTTTGTAAATTGCTTATTAGGAAATAATGTAATGGGTCAATTTTGCAGGATGGAATTGGGAGAAGCGCCTCTAGTGGAAACGGGCGCAGCCGTTTTTCGCGAATTGTGCTACAATTACCGTGACTCCTTAATGGCAGGCATCCTGGTGGCCGGATGGGACAAACGCAAAGGCGGCCAAGTATATTCCATACCCATCGGAGGAATGTGCGTGAGACAGTCTGTTTCGATCGGTGGCTCCGGATCGGGATATGTCTACGGCTATGTGGATGCCAATTACAAGCCCAATATGGCCCAAGAAGAGTGCGTCAAGTTCATCACCAACAGTGAGTACAAACTTTAAAACATAGTCAAGTAGTCAATTTTAAGCTTAAGATTAATCCTATAATTCTAAAGTATTAAGGTATAAAATAGTAAAATAACCGATTATTAAATGAAAAATTTAATTTGTGCGAAGCTCTGGCATTGGCCATGTCTCGCGATGGATCTTCCGGCGGCGTGATTCGTTTGGGAATCATCACGAAAGACGGCATCGAGCGACGCGTTGTCTTAGGAAACGAGTTGCCCAAATTTTACGAAGGTTAAGTTAAGGAAAAAGATAATAAGTGGTTTGGTTTTGTAATAAAAGAATACAATCGATAATTCGAAACTAAAAAGTTTTGTTGGAGTTTTCTTACAATTATTATTATTAATAATTTTAGCAGCATATTATCTGAATTACAATATCGCTGGAGACTTTTGTAAGATAGATAATAATACATTGTGGTATCAAAAGAGACGAAGAAACGAGATAAATGAATGATGAATTGCCTGCCGATTGATAGACCGCCGCGCGCGTCCGCTTTAGCAACTTTCTTTTTAGTCGTCTTCCTTGTCTGAGTCTTTGTCGTCGTCGTCGCCGTCTTCGCCGCTGAACACCTGTCCTTCTTCGTCTTCTTCGCCGTCGTCGTCGCCTGCCACTTCTGCGTTCTCCAGTTCTGCGCGTTCCATTGTACGCACCAATTCGGCTTCGTCTGTGGCTGTTACCACTTTAGGCTAATTTTTTATTATTAAAAATAATTAAAAAGTGTTGCAAAAAAATGAATTTATAATAGGAAGACTTACAGCCATTTGGACCTTGAAAACACCACCCAATTTCTCTATGGTTACTTCTATTTTTTCAATGGCATCTTGGAGCAACTTGAGGCCGTCCTGTTTTTCAGGAGTCGAAGTTGTCATTACTGGAAATTAAATGTGTTTTTTGTTTTTAATCATAATTTTTAGAATTCAGTAATTAATGGCTCTTTAATTATAGAAAAATAGCAAATTTAAACTTACCATAACGCGGAGGGGCAATAAGATTAATTTTAATGGGCAATTCTTCGGTGGACAAAGAGAGGCCAGCGGTCAACGCTTCCTTAACGGCATCGATGCCTTCGTATCCGTAGCAAGCGCATTCAATATCTGCCCGAATTTTGACCGCTTGCGACGTCAACTTTGTCCGCACTTGGCTCAACAAAACTTCCTGCGTTTTTTCGTCTAAACCGCATTCAGCTAAGACAGTGGGATCCCTGCAAATAATGGAATTTAGTTATTCAAATGTATTTTTAAAGACTTATTGCAATGGCTTACGTTACAGCCTGCTTGAAAGCATCATAAGCACTGGCCTTCTTCTTGTATTTCTCCTCAAAGTACCAGGCGGTTTTCTGGTACAGCTCCTCCAGTTGCTCATCAGATTCGTACTCGAGTAATTCCGCTACGTGTCTCAAGATGGAATTCACGGCTTTCGCTTTGGCGAACCGCTCCGTGCACTTCTCAACATCCTCAGCGCTCACTCTTCTCTTGGACAAATCAATGTAGCCCTTTTCTTTGTCCACCCTGATCACGACGACCGGTTCCGTCTTGCCGACCCTAATTAACTTATTAATGGAACGAATGCGTCTCCTGGACAATTCGGACAGCAGAATCATTCCTTCAATATCATTGTATTCCAATAAATGGACGTAGGCTCCCATCTCAGCGATGGAGCGCACGTTTACCATCACTACATCTTCCACTTCTGGATACTTTTCCTTATAGTATCGACACGATAGTGGCATTTTCTAAAAAAGAATTAATTAATACGGTGAATTCTTATTGAAAACAAATGAGAAAAACGAAGAACAGAAGGTACTGCGTTTTTGAGGTTGGGTTCGGGATGACGAAATATTAAAAGTGGCGACTTCTTTAGCGGGAGACTACTGAAGGGGCAATGTAGCGATTGATCTTGTACTTACAATTGGTTCTTGTTGTGTTTATGTTTGCAAAAAGCCGTTTTTACTAAATTCACGAAGCTCACGTGTAAATTAATGCGGTACAAAAGGAGCTTTGCGCAACGCGACCTCCGTCAACCCTGTCAAATTTGAGTGGTTTTTAGTGATTTTTTGTTGGTAGCACTGAAGTTAGTTTAATTATTTTTGTTCAGTTGTTTTTTGTTTAATAATTTCGCTTTCAATTAGTTTTTGGTGGTTTTCAGTGTGTGATGATTATTTTTTAAGAAAATTTGATAAGGAGTTTGAAATATGGTACGTTTTATTTCTTTTTTGGTTTTTACGCGGTTGTTTTTAAGTAGTAAAACGGAAAATTTGTTGCAAATCAGGAACTGCAATCAATATGAAATTTATTTATTAATTTATTTTTGTTTTTTAATACGCTTTTGGAAAATTTCTTTTTAATTGAAACATACAGTTACAATTACAAAATAACTGTTCAGTATAGATACTTACCAATACGGCCTCGTTGCTTTATTAATTAAAAACTTGAAAATATCAAAGGCAGGAGAGAAGAAGTTTACTCTTTGGAATCTAAATGAAAAATGAACATTCTCTACATTGTCTAAAAGTAATAAGACATTCTAAAAGTGTGTTTAAAATACATTTAACTAATTGCTTCTCCATGAAGTTTTATTCAGAGAAAAACAAAAATCAATAAACGTTCAAAGAAAATGTTTCATTTTGAATTTACATTCCAAAGAAAAAGTTAATATCGATATAATATTTATTTAAATAACTTTACAATTTGCACAGTATCATTAAAACTTGAACCCTACTTAATATACATAAGTGCATAAATAAATTTACGCGAAAATATCCCTAAAACAGCATATTTAAAAAAAAATTAATAATAAAAACAGTAAATGCTCGCGGTTGACCCGTAATTACCGCTTTCAATTAGTAAGACTTGGTTTATCCACAAACTCCTTGCCGTGCTGGAAAATGGTGTGCCCCGTCGCCGCCACCATCGATCCCCAAAACAGTAAAAACAGCAGCGATTCCGTTGAATATTCGGCCGGAAAGACGGCACAACTAACGAACATCGTGAACGCCACTAGCAAAACGGACGGGAAAGTAAAATACCTCCAGTCGCGCTCCACACCCAGAACGCTGCTCGATTCGCACACGCCCAAAAACACGTCCAATGCGTCCTGTCTGAAACCGTCGCGGAAGTTATTCTTCACGTACCTGGTGAGCGAATTCACGCCGTCCTTTACCAGACCACCTTTGGTACGTTTGCCTGTCCTTGTAAAATCCGTTTTTAAAGCCCCGGTTCCCGAATACTGCACGCTTATCAGATCCGCATTATCCGCCCACACGTTCTTAAACAAATGCTCCAATCCGACCTGGTGCTCCACCACTTCTTCCGGTCCTAGGATATTCAAGCGGCGCAACATGTGCGTCAATGCTCGGCGGGCCAACATGCTTTGCACGACATTGGTGCGATCCAAGCAGTCGATGCAGTTTGTTCTAAAAACGCCGTCTTGCAACGATACCAGAGAGCCGTCCCGCAGCAACAGGAAGTAACCCATTTCGTCCTGATCGTGCGCCACGCGATCAATCAAGATGGACAATCGCTCCCATTTCATATGACGACACTCCGAATGGAAATCAAATGGTTCATAGCGCACCGACGAGTAACCGATGTGGTTTATGACGTCTTTGAAGGACTGCTCCAAGGCTCCCTCGGCGCCTTTTTGGTCCACCAGGTCGACCAACACTTGGCGACCGTAGAGAAGGCTCACGGAGTCCAGGTGCTTCATACAGGCTGCCTTCTGGTCTTCCCAATCGATGTCCAGCAGCTTCGGCGGCGGCTTGTACCGCAAGTCAGGCGTTTGCTGCCAGAACAGTGGAATTGAACCGCGGATCTGCACGAAACTGCAGTTATCGTTTTCGTACTCGACGATCTGTTCCGTTTCGACGAAATTGGCGACATTGCCGTCGGCATCGATGCCTCTGCGGAACAGTCGCGTGCCGGCGCGCTGCCTGCTCCGTCGCGAAATGATGGACCAAGTGAAATTGCATCCGTTCACCACGCAGTTATTGATGGAAACGAAGCCGTGCATCAGTGGCAGCGCAAAGTTCTTGAACTCGTTCGCGCGAAAGTCCTTCAGCAGGTGGTTGTTCCAGATGAACCGCTGGTCGCCGCGCTCGAGCATCGGAAGCTCTATTAGGCCGGGGCCGGCACTGTGCAGTCGCTGCAGCGTGTGCGTTATGTCGTAGCTGTAGCTGAAGTAAAAGAACGGCGTTCGCAGGACGTGCTCAATCATTCTCAAGTAGGTTTCATTGGTGGCTAGTTGCTCTGGTTTCAAGTGTATGGTGCTTTTTGTATAGGGAACCAGTTTGATATCTACCAGTTTCCAAATTGCGTGCCCGTTTATGAAGCCTATTAGTTCCCTTGTTAGTGCAATGACTAAATATTTGCCAGCTAGGAGTCGGATTGTTCCCAGGAAGCCACAGAAATCAAGGCGTTCTTCGTGGAACTGGGCCGCAGGTTTATCCGTGAAAGACATGCCTTCCGTTAGGCGGTTTATGCACAGGGCTTTGTAGTGTCCCTGCGGAACTATGTAGAATTTCTCTGAAGTTATGTGCCTTAAATAGTACAATATGGTTTTATTGAGGGGTGAAAAGAGGTTGCAAGCACTTACAAAGTGAGGTCGTCGTATATATTGTATTGGGAACCCATGGTCGTTGTTTTTGTATTTTTCTCGTTAATTTTTTTAACGGAAAACATTAATTTTAATAAAATTTTCAGCTCAAATTATAAAGTAGAGTATTTTGAGGTTATGGAAGTTTTTCTGACACTTGAATCGCTGATTAATTTAATGAACAGGGCAAAGGTTTTCCTAATTATATATTGATTTTGGCGCAACCTTAAATTAGAGTCAATTAAAATCGTTTTAGGTGATTTTAATTATGAACATTTTGAAGCAGGATCATTTTTGTTATTTTTAAATGCTATGTGGCGCTATCTGCAATTACTATTTTGATACTTTCAAATTGCAGAAAATTAATAAATCATTTCTAATTCCAGGCGTTCCAGTTCCTGACTTCAATTACAACATTAGTGATGATTAGCACGCAACAACGACGAAGGAGTTCCCAACGTAAGTTATTGATATTTTTATTGTTTTTGAATAATTAAATAAATGAGAAAACAGAAATCTGCAACAAATTTGGTTGTTTTGGTTGCATACTCCGCAAGTAATCGTTAAGTAATAACAACCAACAGTTTGCATTACATTTATTTAAATTAAACGTTTTATTTATCTTATTTTGGTGCAAAGTGCATGTGAATTGTTAAACTGTAAAATCTGCAATTCCTACTATAAAGGGACAAGCGATTGCATTTGAATTTTTTGCACATTTCGCATTCGAAAAATGTTGTCGTTGTCAACCCTAACCTAAAAACAGTTTATCGTTGTGTTTTTCTCCGAGTATTTTTCTTGATGTTTGTGGATTTGAATCGTTTTTTCCGGACATTTAAGTGGACTTTTCGACCGGTGCCACTGAGTTAAGCATCCGAAACTTAAAGGAGAACATGCTGGACATAAACGTAGAATGTCCAGCGTTTTAGGGCCCAATATGGCCCGGCCGGACAATCTTTGCGGCCAGTCGCTACTGGAAGCTGGCGAACGGCCCCTCGAAAGACCCCTTGGTGATCCCGGTGACGTGAAGACCCAATTCAGTACGCGCGAGGGCATCTACCGATTGATGACTCTCAGTGAATACTGCAGACCTAATCGAGTTGGTTACCAGCCCCAGGGACAGACCCCGCCACAAGTGAGAGTTTCTTTAGTGTCCATTCCAGAGCAAGGAGATCGCATTTGCTTCAACCACGGTCGCGAACTTTACGTTTACGTGTACAAGGGTACAAAGAAAGCCGATCTAAGCAAACCATTGGATAAGAAAGTGTACAAAGGTCCTAATCCAACGTGTCATGACTTTAATGCTGCTTCAGCATCCGCTGAAAGCGTCAGTTTGCTAATAGGATTCAGTACTGGTCAGATACAAATGATTGATCCTGTTAAGAAGGAACTGAGCAAGTTGTTTAATGAAGAGAAACTGATTGACAAGACCCGGGTGACTTGTCTGAGGTGGATACCAGGGAGCAAGTCACTGTTTCTGGCTGCCCATGCTTCCGGACAACTGTACATATACAACGAGGAATTGCCGTGCGGCAGTGCGGCACCGCATTACCAGGCCTTCAAGGCTGGCGACGGATACGTGGTGAACACTTGCAAGACGAAGAACACGAGGAACCCCTTGTTCAGATGGCTGCTGGGCAGTGGTGCGGCAATTAACGAGCTGGCATTCAGTCCCAGCGGTGCCCAATTGGCAGTGGTGACGCAGGACGGGATGCTGCGCGTCTTTCAATACGACAACATGGAACTGGTGGGTTGGGCGCGCTCCTATTTCGGCGGATTGCTTTGCGTGGCATGGTCCGGCGATGGAAAACTGATTGCGGTCGGTGGCGAAGACGATTTGGTGACGGTTTGGTCACTGGAGCAAAAGCGGGTGATTGCCAGGGCGCAAGGACACAGATCTTGGGTGGCAGCGGTAGCCTTCGATTGGATCCTCGAAGGCGAATCGTATTACCGCATCGGGTCCGTGGGACAGGACACGCAACTTTGCTTGTGGGAACTGACGGAGGACTGCTTGTCGCCGCCGAAACCGAAGGTGAAGAAGCCGGCGGATCCGTTGCAGTTGGTGGGCACGCCGGGTTGCCCACGTCTAAACGAGTGCCACAATTTGGAGCCGTTGATCCACAAAAAGGTGGCCCACGAAAGGCTCACTTCGCTTCTATTCCTGCCCGATTGCATTGTGACTGCGTGTCAGGAGGGCCGAGTTTACACTTGGGCTAGACCTCATACGTAGTTTTTATTTTTCAGTTTATTACTGATTTCTGATTTATTTCGAATGTGATGGCCTGTAATTTGTGCGTGAGTTTTGTTGTTCTTGTTCCATATTCTGTTATTTATTACCATTTTGATTGAACGGGTTTTTAAAGTAAAATTTTAACAGGTTTTTGATTCAGTTGGTAAGATTTACATAGTGATCAGAGGTTGTAATAAATTTGTTTGTCACAATATTTGGATGGAGTGGTATTCCATTGATCGGGTTATCAGTTATCTTGGTTGTCTTGTAAAAAACAAATAGGCAAAATTAATAAATAGTTAACTGGTGTTCCAAATTTTTGTTTTCAACAAATCATAAACTTATAAAGTAAAGATTCTTAACGAAAATATATTTATATATTTTTTGTCTAGTCAGTGAAAATTAGGAAACTTTAAAAAAGTTTTGATATTTTCTTTACTACAGTAATAATAATAAAACAACTGAGATGAGTTAGACTTTCTTAAATATTCCAGCATTTTTCCCACTATTATGAAATAGTAGTAATTGTTCCGACAATTGACGCTTACTAGTAAATTAATTATTAATTTTTTGGTTCTTTGAATTACCCAATAATTTTCTAATTAATAGTGTAAAAAAGTTAATTTAGTTTTACTTAAAAAAAAGTAAATGGTTAATACTAAATTTCACTGCCAAATTGATAACTTACTGAATAACTGATTATATTAAAAGAAATGTAGCAAAAAATTAGTGATTGTGATACGTGAGGAATCTTCGAAATAAAATTCTGAATAAATTTATTAATATAAAGTAGTATAGAAATAGTAATATAAAAATTTCCATACAATTCATTTATAAAAAAAAAAGAAAAAGTAGATTTAGAAATGCTCGGAATCAGTTTTGCTGATTTCCAGTAAAGCCTTATAGAGCGGTTCCGGATCATCGAACCTCTCCACCCACGAGCTAATCAGCCCTTCGGCAGTTGGCTCATAATTTTTCAAAGAAACTTTTCCATCTGCCAACTTCAAATTGGCTTGGGCGAACATCTTGCGCGGCTTCCTATTAGCCAAAACGATACTTCTCCAACTCTTCCACGGCTCCACAACATCGGTGTAATGTTCGTACAACTTGGTAGCATTTTCTAAATCGGCCGTCGCTTTGAAGACTTGCAGTTGCAGTAGAAAGTGTCCGATGGCATTGCGGCCGGCGCCTCTTAGGGCTTTGCGGTCGAAACTCAGTAGCAAATCATTGCTTCCTGTCTGTTCGACCTTCACCACGCCCGCTTGAACGAGGACGCGCATGATTCCGAAGCGTGCCTGCGAGTGCGCTTGGGTCCATCCGCGGGCCGGATCCCACACTTCCAAAGAGCTCAAGCCGGCCCACACCAGCGACAACCAATTCGTGTAGATTATATCGTCGGCTTCCGCTCCTTCGTGGCCGAATATCTTCAAGACTTCTTGCTCGAGGCTCAGGTATAACCCAATGGCCTCGGCGCGGCATTCTTCAAACGACGAGCTCATTGCGCCGAAGACTGAGTCGTAGGTTTCGCCTGACTTGTAATACTTTTCCACCGGTTTGCCAGTGAATGGGTCCAATGTGCCGGGTGGAAAATTAAGCGAGCCGTTTTCGTTTTGCGCAAACAGTTTTCCGGAACCGTGTCCTAGCAGCTCGTGTATTCCAACTTGAACTTCGAATGACGGTATTCTGTATTTTTCGAGAAGTTTCTTGTCCGATTCCGACAAAAATGGGTTGTTGGTTTGTTGATAACTGGCTGGAATCACGTTGCCCAACGAAACGTTCTTGAAGCCTTCATTCTGGCGAATTTCATCATCTGAAATATTTTTTATTTTGTGACCACAAACTTAACTACTTAAAAAATGCAACTCACAATTGGGAATATTAATTCCCGCTGGTATTCCACTGCCGGCAAACGTGATAACATCCAATGAAGTAAAGTCCGGTCTTAGATATGTATCTTTTTCGAATGCCGGTGACCAAGGCAACAACGGTAAGAACTTTTCAGCGCTGTCCACTAATACCTGGAACTTCTGTGACATCACCCTGTTGACTGCCGAAACAAATCCTTCGAATTCTCCGCGAATTCCTGCGGGGTCTCTGTAGGTTTCTATGAAGCCTACAAAACGAATTGTTTAACACATCAATTACTTTTAAATTTTTAGTTAACATTTGTAATTCGTTACCGATATAAGTTTCGACAGCGGGTCCTTTATCCTTCACCCAAAATCTGGAGCCATCTTTATGAGCATCCAAAGAGCATTCCCTGAAAGACTTGCAATAGGATTCCAGCATTTGAACCTGAGTTTGATTGGCAGCAAATTTAGACGCTTTCTCCAAATTATCCGCAATTTTGCCCATTAGTACAGAGTAATCTCCTTTTAATACTTCGAAAATGTTGCCCTTGTATTCTTCAGTTAGAACTTGTCCTTTCACTTCTCCAGCCAAAATTATCTGATACTTGGTTTTTCCATTTTCCTCAATTTTGATGGCTCTGTTATTGTAGCCTTCCAGGTTCTTGCTTTTTAACCACTCTATGATAACATCACTGTCTGGTTTGGTGCAATTCTTTGATAGATAAGTTGTGCAACCATTTGGAGGAAAACCCAAACAGTGTTTGCCACCTGTTAGGTCATAAACTATAGCTTTAATGTTGTTCCAAATGGGCTCCAGTTCATTCCAATTGGGACTCAAACTAAGCAACTGTTTTACTTTGGCTTCCTCCAAATCAGGAATGAATTTAAAGTCACCAAAGCTCTGCAAAACAAAAAGTTGCATTTTCTCTATTTAGCCAGTTATTTTTTCTGGTAATAATAATTGTACCTTGTAGTTTCCTGAATTGGAAAACACACCAGCAGTATAGATGAAAAATGCAGTCACATCTTTCTCTGATAATCCAGCGTCTAGGGCCTTCTCCTTCAAATCCTTTGCACTGATGGCAGAAAATAGTTTGTGCAAAAGTACGAATAACTTGGGCGACTCGACGCTCGTTTGTACTAATGTAATCAACCCTCCGGTCCACGAGGCGTTCGATATATGATACGCGTACTGTTTTTCTTTCTCTTGAAGACCATTGAATGCCTCGGTGGCTTCCAAGTAAACAACTGGTGTTTCCAAAGGTAAAATATGGATGCTTTTATTATTGCCGCTCATCCTGAATTATGCAACGAATAAAAGGAATGATTTTTGCAACTAATTCTCTACTTACTTTATTATCTTTATTTGATTTAGCTAAATCAGTGAGCAAACTGCAAAATCTTGCAATGTCACAGACTTTTTATCAGGTTAAAACAAGTTATAAAAAATTTTGTATGGCAACCAAACAAACAAAGTAATTATTTGTTGCATTGCAAACAATTAATCTGTAATTAAATGGAATGTTGTTTACTTCCACTTCGCTATCTAATTACGGATTGATAATTAAAAATAAAAACAAGTTATTGCTTTTAAAATTTGAAATTGAGTTAAAGATCTGCAATACAGATGGCGCTTTATGTGCAATTTTGATAATTTGCGAAAACCACTGAAGAATAATCACCTGTGGTGAAGATCAAGTGTGCGTTGGTGTTTGTGAAGCCGGTTGTTTTTACGAATATTTGTTATTAATGAGTGCTTCTTAATTACGCGAGTAATTTGTGCAACAATGAAAAAGACTTATTTAGTGTCGCGAATTCTTCAAAGGGGTGAAAGGATTAAGTACAACAGTTTTCGCAGTAAGGCCCTATCGGCTATTTGAGGTTAGTTTTGCATCTTTTGATGATACAAAAAAAACAGAAAAACAAACTCCTAAAATAGGTAAATTAAGACGGACACTTATTAAAAGCGAATTTATTAATTTATTTTGTCTGCAAAGACTTCACATGCAATTTATTCGCTAAATTATTGCACGCGTCCAATTGATTTTTAACGTATCGTACACCGCCAATTTGATCAACGAGGTCCATGTGCTGTCTTTCGGGGTCCCCGGGGACCAACACCGGTAATTCCGGATCGACCTACGATGCATTAAAAACAATGTAATTTGCAATGTAAAATTTTAAGTTTAATGACGTACCGGTTCCAAATTTCGCATCATGTCCACCAGGTCGGAAAGACGGTCCCCGAATCCGGGGGCGAAACAGTTCGGGTCCACGGCAATGAAACATTGGCCAAGATTGGCCACTGTTGTGCTGTCGCCCCATCTGCGAATGTTTCCGCCGAAATTCGAAGCGGAAAGCATGCCGCAGAATATCTCGACCAGCATTGCGAGGCCGTAACCCTTGTATCCCGAGTTGAGTTCGGAACCTCCCAGGGGCATCAGGCGACCCGTTTTGTAGGCCACGTGTGCGTCCGTTGTGATATGTCCATCGGCATCAAGGGCCCAGCCTTCCGGAATGGCCTGCTCTTTTCTCATTTGCATTTCGACCTGATTATGTAACATATAGGACATTTTTTTTTGTTGTTTTTAATATTGGTAATTTTTGGGTGGTGGTGGGGAATTTACTTTTCCAACGGCCACGGCTGTTGTTGCCATGTCAAGCACAAAGTTGTCGCTTGAGGTGGAGGCGGGTGCTGCCAGAGACAGGGCGTTCGTCCCTAAGGCGGCCTGCAAAAGTTGATGGGCATACTGTGATGTGTTTTGTTAGTTATAATTGCGGGTTGGTGTTAGGAATGGAGAGGTGTTGGTGAAACTCAGTCCTAGGAGCTCGTGTTTCATGGCTCGCATTGTATACATCCCGGCGATTCCATAATGATTTGAACCTGCAATTAAGGGGTTTTCAAGGGTCATTTAAAGTTTGCGGTTGCTTATATTTGTCTGGATTTCGTAATTTTATGATTTAAAATTAAATTTGTTTTGCAATTTACTTTTAAATTTTATATAATTTAGTAAATAACTGTTTGATTTAGTTTTTTTGGTTTTAATTTTTAGTTAAAATTTCTGATTTTGAAAATTTTTATTTAATAATCCTTCAGCTTTATCAAATTTTAACAAGTTACATTAATTTAACTAAAATTTTCCTAAAATTTTCTTAAAAATTTCCTGTTTTTCTTCTTCCAACTGCCAAACTATAACGGTAAAAGTTTAAAAACTAATGCGACAATAACATAAAAATCCAAAAAAGAAAAAATAAGAAATGATAAAACCAACTTTGTAAAAAGTAATGTAACAACTGGCCACCGGCAATTCCACCAGTAATACTTTAAAAGAACATTATAGAAACCTCCAAATAGCTTTGGAGCACCAATAAAAGTTTTTCGGGGGGATGAAAAGTTTGCGTTAAAGCAATTACGTCCGGTAGTTTGTCGCGTCGCTCGCAATTGCACACAGCACAGCCCGTTGCGACAAAATATGTGTACCTTTAGCACATACCCAACCGACGCCGACTTCTTTGGCCTTCCGAATGGCCAGGTCCATCGAGAAGTTGCCGACGGCGGCGCCGAGTCCGTTGCGCCCATCAATCCATCCGGTGGCGGCCGTTTCCTTCAGGACGACCGGGGCGATGTTCGGATCGCAACTGCCGTTTTTCACGTCGTCCACGTAAATCTCGAGTCGATTCATGCCGTGGCTGTAGTGGCCCCGGTAGTCGGCCTCTATTAGCAGATCGGCCAGGGCTTCGGCGTGGCCATCCTCCGTCGTGCCCACAGCCCTCATGCAATCAATTACGAATCTTCTGCATTCCGACAGCGGAATAATCGAATGCGGCCCTTAAAACGTTCGACAGATTTCACAGTTCAACTAGGTTTTTTGCTTTTTTGTTTTTTAGCTTAAAGTGGTTTGATTTCTTCGGTCTAAAGTCTAACAGTTTGAATTTGAAATTATACGGGGTGATATTTTGTTTTTTAATTTTTAAATGCTTTTATTTTTATGTAAAGAAATATTTAAATTTATATTTATGGCTTCTACTTTTTTGTAAGTGAAAACAAAAGAAAAATTATTTTCTTAGATATAAAATGGTGTAAAAAAAATTAAATAGAAACAAGAAAAAATTAAAAATAATAATTAAAGAATCCTTTAAGATTAAAAAATTAAATAAATATAAAATGAAATGAAAAAATGTTCTTCAATAAATCCAATTAAAAAACTAGTTGCGGAAGTGTTTCATTAACAACTTCAAGCCTTTCTTTAATTACGCCCTTTAATTAAAGCTCAATGATATCAAACTATAAACACATCATTGAATAGTGTATGCATTCCTTTAAACGCGAATCGAGTAAATAAAAAGGTCGACAAACGCATCTGCTTAATGCAGGCAGCTATAATAAAGTCCTATACAAACTTTTAATTTCATTCTATAATTAACGCCAGTTCAAACAGCACTATAGACTAGTTTAAACCCTAAATGTTTTTTTTTCTCTAGTATCAATTAGCGTTGAGATCCCTGTCTCATTTTCCCGTTTTTCCTAAAGCCTCTTCACACTTACCTGTGGTGGAAAACGGTCTAAAATTATACGACCCAAGGGTGTGCCATGATGCACTTCTAATCATTCTTTGAGAGTTGCTGCACTTCTTTCTTCTTTTAACTTTTCCAATGCTGCGCTGAGATTTTTAATTGGAATTTAAGTTCATTTATTAATTAGGCCACAACTGTTTATAACCTGGAAACTGCGAGGCTACGAGAACAGAAAACAGAAGATATTATTTCTCATTAGGTGTCGCTTTTGCAAACTTTTAAATCGTTATTATTATTATTATTATCGGCTCGGTAACTGATTAAATTGTTTAATTTTGTATTATTTTTTGTTATGTCATTTATGTTGTTGGTTGGCATTCAAGGTCCACGAGTTTTGCCACTCGAAACATTTAATTTCTGGTTGCTTAGCAGTTTTAATTTTTGAAGTTTTTATAAAGTTTTCATATAACTTCATGCACTTAATTATTTGTTATTATCTATTTTAAAAATAAATAGTTATGGAAATAATTAAAAAATAAAATTTAAAATAAATGCCCTGAATATGCAAAAATATAATCTTGCCTTTAAAATAAACTCTTTTTTTTTATGATAATCATTAAAACTTTATTTTTATTTTTGCTTATCGTATGCTATTTAAAAATATTGCCCTTAATTGCATTTGCATATTTAATAAATTAGTAATAATTTTTAATGAAATAATGAAGCAAATTTATTATTATTTGTCATAAAATCGCAATTAATATATGATTTATGATAACTATTTCGATAAAATTTATTTAGCCAAGAGACCACAGACCACTCGGCCTTAATGCCTCTATAATGCATTAATTTAATCTCTTTTGCGTTTATTTATTGTTGTCTCGGTCTTCGGGAGAGTATATTTGCAGACGGTTTCCTTTTATAATTTGCATTCGCTTTTATGTTTTATTCATATGTGCGAATATGTTATCGATTTAATTGGCAATAAACCATTCAGCGATTTGTAAAATTAAATTTAGGGCTTTCCGAAAAAAAAGGTCGTTCACCTTTTTTTTTTTGCTTGTTTATTTCGTCCACTCGTTTCCTCCCTTTTTCCCTTTTTTACACAGTGCCCACCCTTTTAATCGATATGGCTATTAATGCGAGGAAATGATTTAGTCTTCACTTGGAAGCCTTTTCTTTGTTTATTGTTCATTATTTATTTTTGTGCCATTTATTATTCGTAAATGAATTTATTTTTATTTTATACAGGATGCAATAACTTATTTCGGGGATTTTGGTCTAATATTTTAATATTATTCATTTCTATAATTAATTTCAAAATGATTAGATAAATACATTTCAATTTCTGCCATTTCCGGTTTAAGAAAAAATCATTCACTTTTTTTATACTTTTTTCTTAATAAATAAATAATAGTTTGTGGTCTAAAACCCAAGTCAATATAATTAATTTAAATTGTTATTGAGTGTTAATGAAATGATTTTCGAAGTTAAGGCGATGACTTTTTTAAATTTGGCAAAAAATAATAGAAAATCAAACTATGTGAAGGCGCCGGGTTTGCTTTGCTTCATTATTTAATATTTTTGTAAAATATTAAGACCTTTTAAAATAAATTATAAAAAGGGTCTTGTATTTAAAATAACAAAACTGAATGTTATTTCCATGAAACGAAATAAACTTTCAATTAGGAACTTCATGAAAACTGCTAGTTACGTGTTAATTAAATGTTTATTTAGAATTTTTAGAATTTACAGCGATGACACTTTTAAATTAGGCCAAAAATAATAAAATTGATCAAGCAAACCATGTGAAGGCGCCGGGATAATTTACATTATTATTTATTATTTCTGTAGAATATTAAAAGATCTTTTAAAATAAATTATAAAAAAGACGGGTGCAGTAATTAAAATAACTTGGATGTTATTTCCAAGAAAATAAATAAAGTTTCAATTGAACTTTAAGAAAACTGCTAGTATACTGGTAGTATACGAGTATTTCCATCGACATGCGAAATCCACTTTAAATTTAGATATCTCAACAGGATTAATTAAAAGTTGAACTTTTCTTATTGTTAAATTAAACAAGAATTAATTCCAAGTGCTATATTTACTTCGTGAAAACTTCCTAAGCTGGTGTCAATATAACGACTTTTTCGAACTTTTGCTACACTTTTATTTCATGTTTTTATTTTTTGCGCCACTCTAAAATGTCAGAGCTACTTTTTATTGCGTTTATTGCGCTTCCTCGTATGACACGTACAATTTTCGCGGCATTTTCCCTGCAGATAATACAGTGGTAGTAATTTTTTGTTTATGTGTTTTGTTTCAGATGTACGATATGAGATTGGCGATGATACGTTTGGTCACAACTGCCGCAGGAAGTGCACAGCGCCGACTTAATAGCAGAGGTCAACGTTTTTCCGTCCAAAGGTAAGTTCTTTATTTTTGATTTTTTTTTTTGCTTATTATTATAGCGGAAAAGGCTTTTTCCTCGATGTAGCCATGAATGTTTCTAATAGTAGACACGTGCCCTTTCGCAAACGTAATAACTGCCTTGCAAACATATAATCGATGGACACGGCTTATTAATGGTTTCGTTTTCCTCCTCTGGGAGTCATTTAATATCTTATACTGTGCAAGTCGTAACGTTCTACGTACAGTTTCGGTTTCTAATTTAAAAGTACCGTAACAAAAAAAATTATTTAGTTATTTCACCTTTGGAAATTTATTGATATTGATATATTAATATAGCTTTGACAGTTTAATGTTTGGAATCATATGAGTCATATAATAGAGTATTTACTAACGGCCTATGAAACGACTAGGTAATAAATATTGGTATTATTAATAAGTAATAAGTAATATTATTACTTTGCATTGCAAATAAATAGTTAAAGTGTGGAAAACAAAATTCGTCATTCGCGTTTTCGCTTCGCAATAATAAGCAAGTGCAGACAATAACTGGGCTCGTAAAAGCAAGCAAACGAACGAAATCGTTAGCAGAACTGCAATAAGTGAACATTAAATGCATCCCGTAAAATACGCCGATAGATTAGCGCATGTAACGTGCACGCAATTACGGTAAATCACGCGCACTAAAAGTCCGAAACTAAGTCGTTATCGTTGTGTTATTTATTTAATTATGTTATGTCTCTCGATCGATGCTGACTGCTGAACGTTGCGTTCCATTTCCGGTCGCTTTTCATTCTCCCACCTGGCCTATTCCGCTCTCCGTTGCCGTCCCACAGGATACTTTGCGAATGCTTTCAACGAATAAAATTAATATGAAACATTATTAAAACATTAGCTCTGAATGACTGATGTTAAAATTATAAATGGGACACCCTGTATTTTAGTACTTCGTCGTTTCGTCTTTCCGCAGCGAACGCATTCTGAATATTTGCAAAGCGAATTGTCGGTGCTCAGTTCATTTATTTATACTGCTGGTGCGAGCATCGCTTTCATTCGCATTTGCAGCTAGCATTTAGCATGATAAAAGCGCAGTGCAATTGTTTTCGAATGGGGGGCGGTTAATTGAATACAAGCGGTTTAAATACACCGTGAGAGATGTTTTGTGCACTTCAATTGGCCAAATTACATTAGATTGAATTCATTGAATTCGTTGAAGAAATTTTATAGGTTCAATCAAATTCTCCTAGAAATTAGGACTTAAAATTTAATTTTAGAAAAAAAAAGTAAGCAGTTATTCGTTATAAGTAAAAAGCAATTAAAAAAAAAAAACAAGAAAAGGTTACACTTTACTATTCCATTTATATAGTTTTTTTTTATGAAACATTAATTACATTTTATTATGTTGTTACGTTTAATTTAATATGTAAATTATATTAAAAAAAAAAATGAAAAAAAAAAATTATAAACCAATTATTCTTTATAAGTAGCAAACAACGAAATAAAAAAAACAGTCAAGAAAAGGTTGCACTTTATTATTCCATAGAAATAGTTTTTTATTTCATGAGGCCACTACTACAGCACACGAAAATTGATAAACATTAATTAGGTTTTAATTTTAAATCGCTTTGTGGCTGCGCTTTTCCCTATTTTTGATTGCTTCGCTTGAAAGTTTTCGAGTGTTTCTTCATCGTTTATGGTTCGCCGCAAACTGTTCTTGTTATTTTGTCGTTATTACATCGACGTTTCCTCTATTGCTCCGCGCGCTTTAATTAAACAAGCAGTATACACGCTAAATAAGCAAAATGATCCACTATAGTTTAGAGCTAGTTTTTGTATTTACGTTTTCTGCCGCTCTTCCTTTAAATATTTATGGTCGGCATGTTTTCTATGGTATTACGGGGAAGAAAAGTTTCTTAGTTTTCAAAGTTTCCTTTTGATAATAAATTTTGTCGAAGATATAGTCACTAGTTATACAATATGTATCACTTGCTTATTTATTATACGAGTAGTTTTTTTTGTTCTTTGGCAAAGATGTCATCGTGCGCCTGTCGATTTACTAATTAAACTTCAGGTATTTTAACTGACATTGCATGCGAAACACAATAACATTTTTTTAATTAACTTTACGTTAACGGTTATTAATTAAAGTTAATGCTTTTCTCAAATAATTAGAAAAATGCATTTTCCTGTTTTCTATCAACCTTATTAAAAATAAAAGTTTTACAGAATGTTTCTTTTTTTTTTTCATGATGATCCTTTTTGGACCAAAATGAATTAAAATTTCTCCCATGAACTATATTAGAATTACTTTATTACTGTTCATTTAATTTAATTATTTAATGTAAAAGGCAATACTAACAGAACTGAAAAAAAGTTAGTAGTAAAAGCATCCAATTCCGGCTTTTTGTACGACTCCATGCACAAATCAGGAGCAAATCCAGCCGTGACTACAGGGACATCTCGCCGTCTTCCAAGAAGGCAACAAAAAACCATCATACCTTCCACCCTAATTTACGACTGCAGTAAACCCATAGTATAAGAGGAGCAATTCTGATTTTTTCGTTAGCCCTAAAAGTAACTAGCGTCTCGTTTCGTTTGTGCGTTCCTCTGTTCCTATGTCCTATGTGTTTTCCTTGTTTTACTTTTTTTTTATCAACGCGGTAGTAAAACGGATACGCGCCGATAAACTCGGTATCATCCATTCAGGGGTTGAATTTATTCCAGCGTGGAATTGAATGAAGAGCAAAAAAGACAACGGACAGACAAGAATTATGCTTGGCTAAACGACGAAGCCTCAGCCTCCTCGCGAAGGAGAGACTATAGACTGCGCGCTCGAAGATAGTGCTGCGGTCTTCGGTCTCCGGCTATACAATTGAATCGAAAAGAATAAAGATTCGCATTCGCTTCTTTGTACTAGCTAGGCAGTCTACGTACCAGCCAAATGCCAGTTATTCTTCGCGTCTGATACCTAACGATTTGTGTCCGTATGTGTGTAATCTGCATGTAGGAAGGCAGCCAAGCTGCATGAAATAAAGTTAGTGCTTTGTTAGCAGATGCTATTGGTCCAATGGGTGCGCTTCGGGCTTCGGATAGATCAGCGGATGAAATATTTGCCGAATGCAGGATCAAACATTTTTGTAAAAAAATATGCAAAAGTTTTTTGAAACCGTAAAAAGTAATTTTCATATTCATTTTAAATTAATAAGTGATTTTATTATTCCAGCGGAAAATTTATCCTTTTTTCTTGCTTAGGTGTTGATTTAGGTAGTTTCATTCCTGAAAAATGAATTCGTTATCCATTTAATACAGCATGAATCAAATGGGTTTTAATTATAAATCAAAAATGAGATGACAATTTAATTTATTTCAGCTATTATTAAAGAATACATTTTATTTCCTTTCCTTTCTTTTTTTTTGTCATTTTATTTTTATTTGTAAAGCTAATCTTTTCCTTAGTACTACTGAAGAAGTATGATTGAAAGTTACTTCTCAGATCAATTAATTTTTTATTTCGCCACGAAATCCTCCGGGAATTGTTTAAATGAAACAAAATGTAAGTTGCTAAATTTGGATCTTCGTTCATATCAGTTTTGATTACTTTTGAGACAATTTCATTATTGGAAATTGCAATTCTTTTAAGACTAATCATAGCAATTTGGATTTAAAAATGAAAAATAAATCTTAGAAAATTGGTATTTCTGGAGAAAGCGGATTAAAAAAAAAGTAATGTAAAATAGTAAATCAAAATTTTGATTTATAACATAAAAACTATATATAAAAATGGCGGAGGTTTGAATCGCTCTAAAAATACAATTTACGAAAACATTAAAATAATAGTACTGTAATCTTTTAAATTAATATCATCAGTTATTATCGCCACCAAAGTAATTATCATTTCATGAAGAAATAATAAACAGATAGGATTTCCTAAGCAATGGTGGACGTTTTTAAAACACAAAATATTCAATCTTGAATGATATCGATTTAAGATACTATTTTTAAGAAGAATTTAAAAATATAAATTTGAAAATTAAATTGAATTTTTATTCCTTATTTTCCTTAAAAAAGTGCAATTAGATAAAATTTTGATTGCACTAATAGACTTTACATGTTTCAATTTGATACAATTTAGAATATAACACTAAGCTAATAACAAAAAAAAAGTTTGGTACTAATGGTGCTCTCTCTAATCTTTGAGATTCCCAATAGAAACAACTACTTTCATTGACCCTATAGGTATAATAATTTTTTTGCTTATAATTATTAAAAAATCAATTACAAAATTGCCCATTGTCTATCTTTCAGTTTCTTACCACCACATCCACCATATCCAGAATATATAAGATCATTAAAATCTGAAAATCTGTAGTCTCTTCGTGGTAGCTTGGTAGCTATACTGTGCTATAGCTATACTGCAGTGATCGTTCTTCATTTGCCATATGATCAGGTCTGTTACCTACCTGTTCAGGTGTTGTTGCGTTCAATGGCAACAGCCAGCCAGCAATATGGTGGACGTAGCGCTACTCGCTACTCACTGGTTCGGTTCAGTACGCTTTATTAGTGTGGAGTAGTGAGCGAGTGGCTCTTTTATTCGTGGTCCCGCTATATTCGTTCATATACTATACAACATACATGCATACACGTTGATTCCGTCTACATACATGCATACATATCCACCAAGTCGCCTTTCACTGTACGACCACATCAACATCACCACAACTAGCCTTCGCTTAGTTGTGTACCGATTGCTGTGTGGACGAGACGTCCTACTCCTTGGCCCCTTGCCGTGTTAAATACATTTCAATAGTGTTACCACTTACATGTGTGTATGCAATTCGTCTCTTTGCTTTGCTTGTTGTATTGTTGTGTTGTATTGTTGTAACGTTGAAATAGCACATTTCTGCGCGCTGGAGTACACGAAGATTACAGATGCATGAATCTTCAGATTACATAAAAAGTAAAGTGTAACACGCTTGTTCAGCCAAGAAACTAAGGAACCAAAGAAGCAACGAACCAGAGAACCAGGGAAAGGAAGAGCGGAAGAAGTAGTGCTGCTCTGTTGGCAAAATTATTTTCGGGGCCAGCACTGTCATTTCGCACGTGCACGTGCAATCGGATTATATATTTGGTACACCTCTCTTTAAATTTAAATGTCCGGCTGTTAATGGCCGCGCATCACTGAATCTCGGTAAGTGCGGCCTATTTTTAGCGCAATTACGACAATAGGTGATGCTTGGCTAAACGTTAGTGCCAATTGTGGAAACAACAGTGCAAAATCTGTTGAATGCATTGAGTTTCTCACGTAATTTCTCTCTGTGTGTGGGTCGGTGGTCGTCTGTGCGTGCTTATGGACCTGTTGAATGCAGGAGGACACGCATGTTTTGTATAATGCGCTTTTGCAGTTGTGTTCCGAATGTCGGTAACTTATTTGCATTCATTCGCATTTGCAAGTTGGCGTTTTGCAGTAATTATTCGTCATGCAAAGGAAATTTTCCTTGTGGGTTTTAATTAATGCGCCCACTGCCTATTGTTTCTGTAGCGATTACTTAGTTGCCTTGGGTTTCAATAATATCGTTTAAATGTTTTGTTCTTGACTTTACTGGTTTCCATAATTGGTTAATGACCATTACGCGAGTATTAAATTGGGTTCAATGGTTTCGATTTTTGGACCTACGAAAAAATTATAAAATATTCGAAACGGTTACTTTTGGAAACTTGGTGAAGTGAAAATTAAGTGAAGTTACAAATGGGATTTGAATTTAGTAGAGTCGTCTTATCGCTTCCTTATGACATGTAATTATTTTTATCAGTTTAGTTTTTACGGATTTTGTGAAATTAGTATGTCATTTGCTATCGACTGTACTGTAATATTTTTCATGTTGGGCAACTCTTAGTCACTATTAATGTAACGTGACATTTTTGTTGGTGATTATTCAAATTCAAACGAAAACATAGCGGTTGTCGGTACATAACTTTTTGTAATTGCTGTGTTAACAAATTGAAACTAGGCGCAGTTAACAAGATAAAAATATAATGAGCTTATTTTAAACTGTTTTTAAATTTGTACCCACTTTTAGATTTACCTTTTTGTAAACCTGGAAAATTCTGAAAAAAAAAAGATTTTTTATTTATTTTACCATATTAAATAAAAAAGAAACATCATTTGCTTTTAGTAGATTTATGTCAATTGATGGTAATAAATTAATAAAAGTGGATGGTTCCATTTGGAAAAAAAATTAATCAAATTTTATTTTTTAACATTTTTCCTTAACAGCCTCAGTATTTTGTTATTTAAAACCTGAAAACATATTTCAAAAATACTTCTTTAAATTAATTATAAAATTAACTTTAGAACGAAGAAAGATATGATTTTATTTTCTAAAACGTTTATTTTTTTTTTTTTTTACAAAATTTACTGCAAGTGGAGGGTATTTTAAAAATAGAAGCAATAATTTGTTTCTTTCATAGTTTTATTTATTTTTACTAGGGAATCAAAATATTAAATGAAAATTCGTTGAAAAAAAAATCCGATTTTATTACAGGAAGTTGATATTGTTAAAAATAATTTCTAAAAATGAAGCATTTACTTAAACTTAAATCAGAAAGTGAATAATAAAATTCGTTTATTGGTTCTTCAAATAAAGAGACTCCCCCTCTTATGAAAATCACCCAAAATTTTAATTGAATACCCTGTTAAACCTAAATTTTCTCTATTTGCTTAGGTTATTTTTATATTGTTTATTTTGCATTTATTTCCATAATTTTAATTTTCTAATGTTAATAATTCTAGTAATCACTCGTTAAAAAGTTCAAAGAAGGTTCACAAAAGTTATTCAATGGTTATGAAATGTTAAGATCTTTATTCCGATAGATAAATCGTTTTAGGTAAGAATTATTATAAAAAAATGTTTTAATAAGAGGGAAGTTTAAGTATTTCAAATGTAATTATAAAAACAACTAAAAAAATAATTTTTAACTTAGAAATTCTTGACAAAATATATGACCAATTATATAAACTATTTTAGCTGGGATGGGGGGTCAAGTTTTTGGTCCGAAACCTTAGCAATAAACTGATGTAACTAAAAGTTGCTTTTTGTCTAATTTACGTTTGTTCAGCCATTTAGTAAGAAAACCAACATAGTCATTTAAATTTAACATCTCGTCTTTTTATAACTGTTTTTTTGTTAAGTTATAAAAACTTCTTTTTTTCCATCTTTTAAACCTATAAATAACGGACTGGAAGTCAGCGATAACTTCCAGCGATAAAAAATTCCAAAATAAAATTTTTCGAAATAATTTTTTTTTACAACTTATACCGTTATTTTATTATTAATTAACAAAATTGCATA
>JASKGO010001456.1:0-12846 GCA_030556065.1 Holobus sp. GC000080
ATTCAGTCTGAAATGCCCAAACACATTTTTTTCATGACTTTCGATGTTTCGGCCGTTGGTACTGATCCCTACTTGTGTCACAGTAAAGATAGAACTTTTCTGGACAAGCATTAAACGAGGAATCCAATGAACTTATTAATTTTGATATAAAATTACAATAACTATGCGAAAACTGGTGATAGAGAAAAATTTATACCCGATTCGGTTTCAGCATACAAAAGTGATCTTAAAAATGGATAAAACAGGTAAAAATGCTTTTTTTCTTGACCTGCGTAATGAATTAAAAAAAAAAGGTAGAACTTACTTGCATAACAGACAAACGACGTCACTTTGGAGGGCCCCAGTGAAGATTTGGTCGATGATGCACGGACATTTGGTGGTCTTATCAGCTGGTAACGACGGAATGGAATAGATGGGCGCCATGGCGTCCACGCAATGGTAATGCAGTAAATTGAGTGCCGCTATGAAGAATTCGTGAGCATCTTTTTGTTCGTATCCGGCCAGATGCGGTACATGCGTCCAGATCAGGTAGACCAGTCGATCGAGAGCCAAAGGAACGTGATGACCCCTGTAAAATTCCTACAATTGCAATTTTAAGTGCATAAATTGGCAAATGCTGCGAGATGAAGAAGCGGCCGCAAGCGAACCTGAAATATCTTAGAGAGCTCACAAACGAGACACGTGCTGGCCGAGCCTTTGCATTTGTGTCTTTCACTTAGGAAATAGTCTCTGAGTAAAGGCGTGTGCATTAAGGCTTGCACGATGCAGTTCATGTAACACGTCTGCCCCAAATTATGTAGTCCCCGCAGTCCGATCGTCGAATCCGGCGTGATGCAAATCCGCTTCGAATTCGCGTTCACAATATCTTCCAAGCATGTGGGCAACTCTGATAGCATGGTCCATGGAAGCAGTCTACAATCAGATCAGTCACAATCTCTCTTAACAATCCAAACTAAAACTGATTGCTCACCTTTTGCTGCACTTCTTAGCTGCTAGCGCATTCTCCGTGACCACTTTATCCAAATCCTCATCATAGACATAATCATTGCAGCTGGTGCAGTGCAACTGGCCATAGATCAAGTCAATGGAAAAGCGATGCTTCTTACACCTGGTGTGCTCCCTGATATGTCTGTGGCATCCAAAGAAAATGCAGTGCAGACATGCGTGCAAATACGGCCCCAGTTTCTTGCAGATATGACAGAAGGCATTCCTCAGCTGCAAAAATCAAGCAATTTACAATCAAACAAAAATAACTGAATACACTGAGATAATATTTTTGGCTTTGTTTCAGTGTGGGATAATAGCAAACCTTGGCACTTTTTGCAACACTATCTGAACTAATGACGAACACTTCGTGCAGGATCTTGTAGGTTCTCAGGTCTTTGCTCTTGAATTCGTTCAGATGGAGGCAGTCAGTGGTGCTCATGGTAGGATGCCCGGAGCATTGATGGCGGCCCTTCGGACGAGAGCTGCGGGATCTGCGAGCACCGTGAGCGTGGGGCGATGCCTGGAACCCAGTGCTGGACACGCACCACCGCCGGCTTCAACTGACACACAAATCCCGTCTCGTGTTTTCGTTTCGCAGGGGAACACACACAACACGCTGGCCATGGGCGCCTGCGCTCTCGCACGCCGCAAACGCTGAAAATCTAACAATTTCGGCTGTTAATCTGCAATGATTCGCGCATTTTCATTGCATAAATAAAGTATTACGTGGTGTTTGCATTGTTTCGCAAATTGCTGCCGCTTTCGCCGCTTTACTGCCGAAAAATCCTGGAAAACAATGCCACTGACAGCGAAACAACCCCTGAGTGTCAAGGCTACTTAAGGTCAAGTTTAAAGGGAACTTTGGAACTTTTAAACTTAAAAAAAATCTATTAAAATTCCTCGCTAATCAATGGCAAATGTTTGCAGCTACTATCATTCATTATATTGAATGCCTATTTTTTCGGTAAAATACTTTTTGTTGCAAATTTAATCCGGTAAAAACAAATTCTAGAACAGAATAGAAAAAAATCAATCAAATGACGTGACTTATTTCATCATTAGTTCAGCAATCAAAAAATAGATTTTTTTGGAAGTAATTCACTAAGTTATTTACGTTTTTCTGGCTGCAAAACAGGAAAAGACAGAAATAAATTTGGCAAAAGTTACAAAATATCGGGGGGAAATTTGCGCAGTTAAAGGAGTTGCCTACACTATCAGCATTGGGAATTTTACAATATTTAGTTGTGGCGTAAACTTTGTGCCACGATGGCTACTAATCAACAATTAGGTGGAAATTCCGAAGAGGAAAACGTGGAAAATATGGACCTAATAAAACCGCCAATAGATCCTGCTAAAAACAAAGTAAGTGCCACTTTAATTAAAAAAATAACCCCTAATTTCACTTAAAAAAAAATAAATAAAGAAACAATTGCAGCCACAACTTGGAGAAATCGCAATAGAAGCCTCCCAAATCGTTAGTCGCTTAGAACTAGTGGCCGAGGGTATAAATATAGGAGACGGGGCCTTCAATCAACAGTCTGTGTTCTTGGGAGTCGATCAGAAACACATTGATGCCATTGTGCATACCATTCACAGTCTCATAACAACAGATGAAGATGGGGACATTTGCCTTCAACCAGAGCTTGATGATGTTGCTAAACTGGTCATCACTTCTCATAGTATTGCTGCCTATTGCGGTACTCTTGATAGATCAATTTCACAGAAGTTGAGTGCTCACATCACAACTGACACCACTCGATGGCTGGGACAGGTGTTTGGGTAATGAGCAATGGTTATTTATAAATGCAATTCTTGGCAAGTGTTGAGTTGCAGGTTCTTGGAAGCTTCTGCTTTCTTTCATGAAGACCAATTAGAGGGATTGGTGAGAGTTACAAGGATGATGATGCACTATAAGTATCCCAGGTTTCAAGAGGATGGATCTTTGGCTTATGCAATGGCGCAGCCTAGTATTTACAGCAGTATTGCCAGCCCTCTGGCCATTGTGCAACATTTATGCAAACAATTGGGATTGCCTTTAATGTGTGTCAGGCCTGTGCCTGTTAATAATCAGCAAGGTATTGCTTAATTTTTTCTTTTTGTAAATTTTTGGGAATTGTTAGATTTTTTTTCTTTGCTCTTCCAGGATCACAGTTTGCAATGGACTTGACGGCTTTGCAGAAGATGATTGTGGACGATGTAAATGCTGGCAGGACCCCTCTGATTGTAATAGCTGATGCTGGAACTCCCATTACCGGACACGTGGATAATATTCCGAAATTGCAAGAGATCTGCAAAAATTTCGATGTTTGGCTTCATCTCCGAGGGCACAGTTTAGCAGCCTTGGCTTTGCCAAATCAGCAAAATGCAATAGTATGCTTTTATTTTCTCAAAATTAACAAGTAATTTCTAAAATTTTCCATTTCAGCAAACACCAATAGCTGATAGTTTTACAGTTTCTTTAGGAAGTTGCTTGGGGGTACCGATTTTACCCCATATTGTATCCTTTTTTATTATTACCGTTAGAATAATTAGTTTCTAAGCAGTTAAAGTAATGGATCCTTAATTTTATCGAAGACTTTGTACAAAATTTGGGATAAGAACGTTCAAAACGAAGGAAGAATTCGGCAAGTTAGTGCTACGAGAGAAAGCACTTTGCCTTTAATTGCTGGATTAACCAACGATCATCAAGGAAGACGCATTTTGTCGCTTCCCTTGTGGGTGGCGATGCAAGCATTAGGAAAGGAAGGAGTGCACGCCAAAATTAGAGATAACTTTTTAACATCGGAAAGATTGTGGGCTGCTTTGGATTGCGTCTCGCAGATTAAAGTTTTGGTACGTTTTTTTTTAATAGTTCCCTTATTCTTATTTAACTTTTATTGAATTTTTAATATATTTTTAGAGTCAAAAACCAGGTGGCGAAAGCGGTACTTATACTGTATCAGAACTGATATCGAAAGCAGCAACTATTCCTACGCTTTTCGAAACGACTGCTTGCAGTGTAGTGTTTCAATTTGTGCCTGAGAACAGCACTGTAATCAGCAAAGTGCCCGACTACTACGACAAACTGAACACTTGGCTCGGACAGATTTTAAAATTGTATGCGCCCCAGGTAACTTATTTATTTAAAAACAAACACAAAAATTAAATATTTAGCACTAAGAAAAGTAATATTAAATAGGTGCCGATAAGTATTTGCGAATTGGAAAACGTAGGTGTTGTTTTACGTTTCTGTCCCTTTGATTACGCGAACGGTCAAACAGTTCTACCGGAAGACATAGAATTCTTCATACAATGTTTGGAACAACAGGTAGTGATACTGAAAGCCACGCTGCAGCACAAGGAAACATTCGTGCAATTGGTGGAAGCGTGTCCAGTGCTGAAGATGGTCGAAGCACCTGAATGGGCAGGTTTGGGAGTCGTGCGCTACGCACCCGAAGGCTGGGAGGAACTTCTTACCGATCAAGCCAAAGGAGAACTAAATAATCTTAATATAGCTCTGGTGGATTTACTGAAATCAACCGATTCCGCGTTTTCGCTGGGCGAAGGTCCGGATGGATTGATGTGCGTACGCTTTGGAATGCTAGCTCCGCAATCGAACGTCGAAGAACTAATAAATTTGGTTATAAGAGCCGGCCAGAGTGTTGAGGAGAATTCTAAAGTGCTCGATTCGATGAGCGAAATCGTCCGCAAAGGTTATTATTTTTTTAGTTTGTTTATCACTTCTTTATTTAATTGCAAAAAAAAACAATTACAGGAATCGAAACAGCCACTATAGACTTGCAGAAGGAGAACGAGGAGCGTCTGTGGCAGGAGGGCATCTTGCGTCAGGTGCCCGTAGTGGGCACCTTCATGAACTGGTGGGCGCCCAAGCAGAAGGAGACGGGAGTGCGAGGTAGGAGCCTTAATTTAACACAGGGTGTCGTTGAATCCACCGAGAACATCTACAAGTACCATATGCAGATGCAAGGAGGACCTGTTCAAAGTGGTAATAACACTATTTTTTATGCTGCAAGTTCCTTATTAATCGTCCTTTTAGAACTCCTTTTCTGCTTCTCTTTTCTTTTACTTTTTACTTTTTATTTGATTTTTTTGAAAAACTTTGGTCTTGGAATTGCGTAGAAAAACCAAGTATCAGTTCATTGTAAAACTCCAGTAAACAAAGCAAGTGAAAACTCACCGGAAATAAAATTTCAGGTGTGAAGAGTCCTCCAACACCACAAGTGCAGACTCCGGTGGGTGCTGGTTCGCATTCGAGGTCTAGCAGCCACGCATCCAGTCAGGGCAGTCAAGCGGTCACCAACAATAACCAAAGTGGCGTTAAAGTGACCGAGAAAACGATCGAGGCTATAAAACCAACAGCAGCAACGGCTGTTGGAGATGTCAGCACAACAAACCCATAAGGTTTCTTAATATTTTTCATTAGTTTTCCTTTTTCGTTTCGATAACCGCGCTTTGTTTTTCTGTGATAAGAATTTCGTCGTCTTCTTACTATTCTTTTAACGAATGTTAAAAAAAAGTACGCGTTTTGTGTAGAATTTCGGTGTGTGATGCTAAAGTGCAAGAATCAAAGTGACTGGGGATTGTTTTAATTTATGAATATTTTCTGTTTTTTTTTTTATTACTAAATTATTATTAATAATATTCACTTAGCGAAATAGCAAGGCACAGAGATAATGTATTTGCATCGGTATTGCAAATAAAAGCGAAAACCAAAGAACCAATTGTTTCTGTTTCATTGTTTTAAATAGAAACGGATTTTTTTTTTTTTTTTTATTAAAAACACTATTCGTTTGAGTAAAACGTCTTGATTAGATCTAAAACTAAACCGTTGGTCCATCCAAATCCACATTGGACAGTATACTCGCCGCCGCTCCCGTATAAACCCATCGCTTCCGAATTGTATTTTTCAAACAATTCGCCGGTTTTATTGTAGCCGATCATGACAGCGTTAATCCAATTTGTGGCTAAATCAAGTGCCCTGTTTTGCAATTTGGCACTATCCGCATGCAGCAATCCCCTTATTACAGTGTCCAGTAAAGGTGCCCAAGTATTTGGAAAGTCCCATTGTTCTCCTGTGTGCGTCAAACTTGTCGGTGTGCCGCCTGAATAATCGAAAATCCGCTGCGACTCCAAATACTGGTAAGCTCTTTCGAAAGTGCTTTCCGAATGTTGCACTCTCGCCCATAAAGGAGTTAAGTTTGATGCGAAGAAAGCCTTCCGGTGCGTTTTTCCTATGTAGTCAAAGTCGTACCAGATGCCATCCTCTTCATTCCAATGGACCTCTTCGATGGCTAATTGCATTTGCTGGGCTTTTTCATTCCAAAATGCACTTTTCTCGTTGTTGCCTACAATGCTGAACATAGTCGAGACGTCTTTGAAGGATTTGCAAAGGTAACTATTTAGATCCACTGGAATGGTTCTCTGCGTATAGATTTCAGTGATGTGGCCTATGGGAAAGTTCTCGCCGTAGAACCATCGCGAAGAGAAATCCCAACCACTCTCGGCTGCCGCTATCATATCGATGTAAAATCTTTGGCGTTCCTGGACCGGCAATAGGGTGGCTAACATTACGTCTTCTTTGTAGGCTTCCGGACGGGGGCCTTCGTTGTCAGGCATGTAGTGTGCCATTTGATGTTTGCCAATTTGCACCGAATGATTGGTCAGCCAAAATAGCAATTCGGCTTCTACGAATTCCAAATTCTCGCCCAACCAACCCACGTCTTCTGTTGCTTTGTAATATTGCCAAACCATGGAAGTGAAGAGAGGCGGTTGGGACCTTCGGCTGTAGTAAATTCTGTTACCGTTCGGTATGAAACCAAAAGTTTTTATTTGAAAGACGAAATTGCACAGTATCCCGCGAACCGTTTGGTACATTTCGCTTGCTATGAGTCCTTTGATTATCCAATAGTTGTCCCAGTAGTAGCACTCTCGGAAACGTCCACCAGGTACCACAAAGCCATGGGGCAATGCCACTGTAGAGTACCGGTCCGGATTGCGCAAAACTTCCGGACTCATTTTGCGCGACAATTTCGGCCATCGGTTTATAACTTCTTCAGCGAAATTACGCAATTCTATATTGTTTATTTTATCTAAGAATTTCGGATGGGGCGTAAAGTCTTCCGGGACCCATTCTACAAGTTCATCAGCCGGTGCAAAATTCTCGTTAACAAATTTGTGAACCTGCAACATGTTTTCCCTAAATCCATCAATTGAACAACTGTTTGACTGATTTTGAAAAAGTTTTAAATAAAATTTATTAGAAGTAGAAAGCAACAAACGTGATTCTTCTGGATGTTGTTGTCGTTTTCCTCCAGCAGTTTCTTGAAGTCTGCGAGGATTTCCGATGCGTTCCTCAACATCATCATGTCGACGAATGTCTTGGAATCGGCATACATGTTGGACATTTGCACTGTGTGCAAGAGTTCCCCATAACAGTAAATGGGATTGTTGCAAGGGTACCTATTGGGGTCTGATGGATGGATTACCAGGAGAAGGACACATAGAGATAGCAAAGGGGTAGGTTCTGCTTTGTTAAACATTGTTCTTTTTTGTTGTAAATATTCTTATTGATGAACATTCTTTAGTTTCTTTTTTTTTATTTTACTAGAATTTTTGCAAAAATTTAAGATCTCACAATGACAAAAAATTTTGGTTATGTTTGAAATTTGATTGCAATTTTTTTTCCAAAATCATCAATAATTAAACTCAAAAAACTCTTCTTTTTTTCTTGCTCCCTATTATAATTTTTTAGAACGATAAAATACTTAAGTAGTAGTATTCAATAAGGAGTATCTCATAAAGATTTTTGAAACACGAACCATTTTTGTTTTTGAACAAAAGCCCTTTGAAAAAGGAATATTTTGAATTTCGCGCTTACTTTTTAATTTTATGATACTCGTCAATATTGGACCAGCTAAATATTGTGGATGCTGTTTTTCATTGTTGTGATACTCGATTAATTAAATATGGATAATTAAATATTGGTGATAATACATCACATATCGTAGTAATCGATATTTATACGACAGGGGAGAAAAAATGGAAAAATTCGGAATAGCTCAAGTTATAGGTTAGGTTGTCTAAAATTTATTTGGAACTAAAGCATTATAGAAGAATACTTGAATCATTGAAAACTAATAAAAACTAAAGTTTTAAATTAGTTATTTCTTTCTAGTTTTGGCATTGTATTATTTTAAAAAACAAATTTTTGTTATTATGACTGTTTAATTAATTCAACCGCTATCAATTTTTTGCTGAATAAATATGAATCATATGAGAAATATGCATTCGTTTTTCAATTTTTCATCAGTTTCTGGTGCGCATTATTAAATACATGGCCTCTTAAAACGCGTCCAATTAATCGAAAATTTTCAGGTAAAAACTACACGACAACCACTAAATTTACAAAAATTGTATAAATAAACACTTAATCTACAAATTTCGCGTATAATTCACTTTAAAATCGCTTTACTTATATGCGAAATTCCCTTTAAAAATTCGCGAAAACGAATTTGAGGTTATAATTTTACCGGTGGTTAATTTTCGCGCAATTTCTGCAAATATTCTTCAATATTGTTCAATATAAAGCCACACAATTAAAAAATGTTTTAGAATAGTGCATATTAAGTGTCTATAATAATCTTTTGGACGCACTGGATGTAGTTGGATGCTCTTCAATCAAAGGTAAATCAATACTCGACACTCATTTGATGAAAAATTTATAGAATAAAATATATTTGCATTCAGTATATAATAATAATAGTATAGTTTCATATAATAATAATATGTAGTAAGATCTTACGAGCGTAACAAACATTCGTCAAAATATATAATCCTATACTTATATAAATTTTAATGTGGATCTTGTTCAATAAATTAGTTTTAATTTTTTTTTACTGGCGGTCTTTTTTTCTGTTTTCTTTTTCTCTCGTTCTAAACAATATCTGTTATAACTAATGGTTTCTATACAGGACAATCATTCGAGTATTATATTTAGACGTGTATATATTTTATTTGGTATCCCGGGTATTGCACTTTCCGTCCGACCATAGCGAATTTAATTGAAAATTAAATTTTTTTTTTTTTCAGGCTCCCCATAATAATATTTCCAAACTTTAAAATACGTAAGTGGTAGTGTTGGATGAAGAGTATCTTTTAACGTTTTTTTGAAACTTGTACCATTTCTGGTTTTTAAGCTGCAACCCTGTGAAAATCGCTAATTTTGAATTTCGCGTCGTCATTTTCAATATTTCCGCATTTCCGGTAATTACAGCCCAGCTAAATATTGTGGATATCTTTTGTCATGGCTGTCAGATTAATTTTTAATAAAACATGGATATTAAATGTAAGTTATTATAAACCTTTTACACGAAGCTCCTCATGTACACTATTTATTTAATTATATGGTATTTATTATCACCAATGTTAAATTATCCATATTTTATAAAAAATAAATGTCACAATAGTAAAAACTATCCACAATATTTCGTTGGTCTTCTTTTAATGGCGATCGTGTTATATAAAAAAAAGGCGCGAAATTTAAAATTTGCGTTCTTCAAAGAGTTGCTACATAAAAACTATCAATGCTTCAAAAAAGAAAGTTAATAAATAATTTTCGTTAAATATTATCACTTAAGTATTTTATCGTTTACTTTAAATTTACTAATTTATTCGTTTGTTCGTTTATTTAAAATTATAATACGGGAAAAAAATTCAAGTTTAATTTTCCATGTAATTCCCAATGGTCGAAAGGGAAGTACAATACCCGGTATAAATTTGGAAGGAAGCATCGGTTATCGTTGTTGATGGATAAGCGTGCGAGAGAAATGTTTTAAGCTTGTATAATGTGTAATGAATCGAATCGAATAAGTGCACGAATGCAAAATACACATTGGTTTCTTTTGTTTTTGTTTCTTTTTTCTCAAGGGTTTCTATGTGTGTTTTTTTATACTTTTTAACATTATCCTGTATGAAAGCAAAACATTCTGTTTAAAGAGTTATACAAATATATAGCAGTATATAAAAGAGTGTTGTACAATATAATATATAGGAAGAAATATGTTTTTGCACCATTTTTGCTTTTGTTTTAATTTCTTCTTTTTCCTTTAAAGTAAGCTCTTCCTTCTTTTTAAGACGTAAGATGAATATTCTTTATCCGTTGGTTCTGCTTTTGTTTTTTAGTGATTTTTTTTATGTTCCGTGGCCGACTTATTGGATAACTTTTTCGTTTAAATTTTCTTTTATCAGCTAAACATTTTCTTTTTTATGTACATTCTGTACATTGGATAATTTATTAACATTCATTTAAGTTTTATACTCTTAAAATTTACCATTTTGCTTTTTAATTAATTAATTGAATTGAACAAAAAAGTTATCCATTACAAATGGTTGCTTTTTGTGGCCACTTAAAAACTTTTAAATTTATTTATCTAATTGTTTTATTTTTAGTAATTTTTTTTTAATTACTTGAACTTTTTAGCGGAAACAATTCAAAAACGTACGAGTTTAGCGTGTTTCCTTCTTCTGTTTATCCTTTTTTAGTATTAATTATTTAATTAATGCCGCCCCAGAGCGCAAAGTTTGATAAAAATTACGTATCGTCTTTTTGGACCTCTTCGTCATGCTCTTTTTTCGCATTATCTTCAATTAACACATCGTATTCGGAAGGATTAGAAACCTGCAAAATTAAATAATTATTTTTTGGTATTTTTTTCAACTTGACTTTAGACAATTTTAGCATCCCAAGTCGCGAAAAAAAGTTCAAAATTTTCAAATTTTTGGCGGTTTTTCCTCAACAGCCTTTCGAATTGTCAGGAGGGCATATGAATTGAACGTGCCTTTAAACTGCATGCTAAAATGTTACTAACTAATTTTAATTTTTTCTATCTACATATATTATTTTAGAAAAAAAGAAGTTATTGGGTTCTAGTATATTATAGTAAATTGCATATTATACTGCGCTATTATTAAAAAAAGACGAATGTTATTGAATTGAAAACAAAACCATTAAAACATTATTACATTTTTTTTACATTTAATCAAATAATAACTTCATTCTGTTTGTCCTCCAGTCAATTCAATGGCGCCCAATCTTGTTTATTGGGTTGCATACCACCCCAGACAATTGAATTACAAAAAACACTTTTCAAGTTAGTGCCCGTTTTTGGTAATTTTATGTAAATGTAAGTAATATTATTTATTAAATATAAAGGAAACTAAAATTTAGGGGATGTTAAAATCACAAAATCTATTTTTTTGAAAGAAAAAATAAATTTAAATAATTTAAAAAGAGTATCCAACCTGGGTATCGCGTCTTTGCTCATCTAAGCTCGTGGCGACACTGTTGATCGGCTCTGGGTGTGGCGGCGGCGGCGGCGTCGTCGGCACCACCACGTTCGTCGGTTCGTCGAAACGGCGTCCGTACCTGCAGTGAATGCACACGCAGCGCACTGCAGCTAACACCAAACCGGTGAAAAGAAGGGAACCGCCTGCCCCCAGGAAAATGTACCGGTGATCGGCATCGGCGGCATTCGGCACCAGTTGCACCAAGCCCACTATTAATACTATCGCTCCAAGCAATATCGAGCTCACTATTATTTGCAACGACGATACCTGCAAATAGTTCATTGTTTATTCAATTAATTATTTTTACGGCGTTTTCAACTTTCAAAACAAAACTGCAACTATTACTAGCATTACTTTTTTTTTCTAATTTTTGTGTCGTTTGGAATCAAAAGTATTATTATACCGAATGACACAAATTTTATTCTCATCCATGTCATTTCTTTATTTTTGAACCGATTGTTACCAAATTTGGTATACTTACATTGGAAAACATTTCCAATTGGACAGGATAAATGTCATTTCTGCATCACTTCCGGTTTTACCGGAAATAGCCCCAAGTTTTTATTTTTAAATGGCAACTTTGCAAATTTTTACTTCTAGGGGTAATTATGAGTTTAAAATTGTAATTTTAAAGAAAAATAAAGGAATGGTATTGGTGGTATTAAAATTCATGTCACCCTGTATTATTTTTCTTAGTATTTTTTTGTGGATGAAAAATACTTTTGTTTCCTCCCTAACAGTTTTTGGTTTTCTTCAAGTGTTTATTCCTGCGGAAATTTAAATTTTCCATTTTTTTTTTCTACTATTTAGAATGGTATATTACAACCCAAGGCCAGAAAGTTGGATTTCCTGGCGGGTGTGAGATGGTGGCCGAGGCGAAGCCGAGCTTTATGGCCGCATACAGTTAGCGCTCAAACAAAATATTATTGACAGCGACAGCAAACTAATAGGTTAGAATGCACCCTACCGTCGAAAGTACGGACTTTCTGGCCGCATACATGAATTTTCTGGACTGCCGGCCACAAAAATTTTGTAACCTGCTAGAGTGCGCTGCGGCCACAAAAGTCGCACTTCCCGGAGTAAAATGCGGCCAGAAAGCCCGTACTTTCGGCGCTAGATCAAGGAAAAATAATATCTATCCAAACCAATTGGAAATGCTGTCTTATTTCAAATTTCTTTTTATTATGGTAATATCGTAGAAATTTTGAATATTATGATTGCTGAATTGCACAATACGGATATGCAACCCACATGTAGTCTTTCAACAATGGTGGTGGCAAGTGATTCACAACCTTTTTTACCAATAATACAACGACATGTGTGTTGCATATCATTATTATTCAATACTGCTAACATATTCCAAATTTAGACAATATAAAGAAATTTTTGGCATTATTTTATTTTAGTTATTAATAATAGCCGCGACCTTCTGTTCTAGCATTGACCATTAAACTAATTTATTTTGATAACATCCTTTAAAATTTAGGACTGAATATTCAGTCTGAAATGCCCAAA